>CAEFZX010009168.1:0-32960 GCA_903066825.1 Alfaro cultratus
TTTGTACCATCAACTGTCATATTTTTTTATTCTTATTTCATCTTGTCCTTCCAATACAGCAACGGGTTATTTAATAATTAACCCTCATGCATATTTTTTTTTTTTTTTTTTTTTTTTTTTTTTTTGTTGCACAGGAACAATGACTGGAGGTGGAAGAGTTATGAAAGGCAGGATGGGGTCTTCTATTGGCCAAGAGGGGTCCCAGGACGAGGTTAGTTCAAAACATGCAAATACATAAGGTCACATTTTCATCTTAAACATGGCATTTAAAAAAGTAAAGAAGGTAAAAATAAAAAACAAACTTTTGAATGGTTTGAATTATTTCTGATCTGATTTTGAATGAAGTCCAGTTTTTTATCTCTATAGACCGTGGCGATGACGGAGAAAATGTTGGAGGTTTTTAATAGAATTGGTTTAGTTGTTTTGAATCTAAAGAGTCCATTTATTTGGCCTTTGTTTGCATCAAAGCACATGCTGTTGGTTGTATCTATAGTTTGAAAATATTGGGATTTAATTCAATCAGACGCTGGCCGTTAAACTCTTTTATTATTGACTTTCTGTCTTATTAAACTGATAATGCATATTATTTTTCTATGCAAATTAAGATTTTTTTTTATCGTGTGTCATTTGCTTTTTCTCTCTCTATTACTATGTAGAACGATATATTAGTAACACTGTGCTCTTTTCACTCGTCCTCAAGTTAAATAGTGTAAGCTTCATAAAAAAGTCCAACTGGGCAGCTGAAGTGCTCATGCGACTCGTGTACCAAGTGTGTCCTCCATCACAACAAAACGTAATTTTCCATGTGTGTTTTTACAGCTCGACTGTATGGAGAGCAAGCTGAATGAGAACGTGTCAAAGCTGCACGGCTGCCAGGAGAGACGGCTGCAGTTGGAGGAGAACGTCCAGCGCCTGCAGCCTCAGCTCAGAGAGATGAAGAACACTCTGGAAAAATACACAAACAGCATGAGCGTATGACACTTTATGCACCGTTTGCCTCCTTGTTTATTTATGCTTCAAATTATATCAGTTGCCTAAATCCAGGCTTACAAATGAGCGGTTTTTACCTAATTAAAGAAGTTTGCTCAGACTATACCCCCCTCCCCTTTCTTCTTCCCTCAGAGTCTGGCTGACCAGGAGACTCACTTGAAACTTCAGATTAAGGAGCTTGAAGCCAACGTGCTGGCAGCTGCCCCAGACAAAGCCAAGCAGAAACAGATGGAGAAGAGCCTGGAGGCATTCAAGAAAGGTAGGAACTTGCATAAACTGTAAAGAGAGGTGCTAATTGTTTTATGTCATTATAGCCTTCCTTGTGTCAGATTAAGACTTAACTTCTGGAAAAATACACTCTACCCTTTAGTATATCTTCAATACAGAGTAGATTTTAATTTAAATAGATTGCCTTAAGTTTTAATGCCAACATGTTTCATTTCCTTTTTTTTACTTTTTTCCGCCTTCTCTCTTTATTAGACTTTGAGTCGGCATCCAGTAAGGCCGGGAAGGTGGAAAACGAGGTGAAAAGACTCCACAACTTGATTGTTGACATCAACAGCCACAAACTGAAGGCTCAGCAGGATAAGCTTGACAAAATCAACAAAGAGCTAGACGACTGCTCCTCCATCATCACCAAGGCCAAAGTGGCCATAAAAACTGCTGATCGGTAAGGGGAGGATACCCATCCTCACTGTGGAAATATTAAAGATGAAACAGTCCGGCTTCTCCCTGCTGGCACTAATGTTGGGTTTTCTTTGAGGTTGTCAGTTCTGGTTTTCTGTGTAAAGACTGTAATACGTGTCAACTCATTTGTTTAATGCAACAATCAAGTGCAACAAATATGTACCATGAAAGAAAAAAGGATAAGTTGTAGGGTCTACAAAAGAGGGATTATCGAAGTAGAGGTTCACCAATATGAATATTTTTGTAAATATACGTTATACATAATGTACTCTACTCTATTAACACTGAAAAATGACTACACTACTAACATTGCTTCTCTGCTTTATTTAAGCACCCCACCTTCCTGTGCTGCATCACTATTTATTTGCCTCAACAAATACAACATGGCCGCCAGACTTCCTTTCCCAAAAACATGATCCAAACAGCAACATGATGGAAACTAACATTGTTTATTGATGTCACCCCGTTTTCCTCTGTGGGACCAATATGTTATAAAATGACTAACATCAGCCGATGTTAATGCAGATGTGCTGTGCATCAACACATCAAAGTATGGCTGCCTAACCTTTATCTGATTTTTATTAAATTCAAAGTCCAGACGATTTGATGGGTTTTCTGGAAAAACGTTTCAGTTTACTTCATCTTTAAATGACTTCCACACTGAAGAGGGTTATAAAGACCTGGTTGCTTTTATGTCTAAGATATGGAAAGTGGCTCCTACTGGTGATTTTTTTCCCCCCCCGCACATAGAATTTAACCTTGGTAAAACAGAAGTTATTCACGGAGAACCTCAGGCTTTAAGAGACCTCCTAAAGTGACAAAATGTTAGAAATAGTGAGGATTTTTAATGAGTCTTAGAGATGCAGTAGGTAACTTTTAAACTTTTAAGATATACAAATCTGCACCACGCAAGTTCATGTTCCTGTGTGCTTCAAAAATGTCCTGCCTGAGACATTCTCTCGTTTAGCAGACTTGGCTCAAAGGTTTGATGCTGTGTGCCCTTTAATTCGGTTTTGCAAAGTTTCATCATCAAGACACGTGTTACTTCATGCAGTCTAGATTCTATGATTGGTTCATTTCTATTAACTGCTTGTTTGCTTCTTTTTTTTTTTTGCTTTGTGTATCAAACGTATCACAGTCTAAACTGGACATTATATATTTATCTAAAATAGAATATGGTCTGATATTTACTTTAAGTCTAAGACGGCGTAATTTGTAAAGTAGGATAATTTTTTTTATTTTTTCTTGGCAACACTACTTACCAGTTCAGTGGTTGGTGGTAATGAATGCTCCATTAAAGTTAAGCTAATCCTCAAATCAACTTTTGTTTTTGCTGACAAATTGTCTAAATAGGTTATTTAGCATTCTATCGTTACATTTCTGTACAAATTTGTTTAGTTCGGCATTATTATTTGCCTAAAACCGTCTCCCTGCTGGCCTCTTTCGCTCTGATGGGGCTTAGGCAGTTGAATTTTCCTATTGGTTGCAGCAGTACAGCTTGGTAAAACTTTGCTTGGATATAAAAGCAAACATATACAATGTTAAAGTGAGCAGCATCTAACCAGAGTAATACAAAAGCCTTGCTTTCTGAAGGCCAATGAAATGATTGTCACTGATCTGGTCTGCTTTAGCTGTTGCTGTCAACACCGCTGGAGAAACGTCTAAACCCTCTTCTGTTTGTCTTCCAGAAACCTGAAAAAGTGTGAGGAGAGCATTGCTCGTGTGCAAGCAGAGCTGGTAGAGAACGAGAAGTTGATGGCTGAGCTCACAGAGCAGCTGAAGAAACTAGAAGATGAGGCGGGGGAGATCATGAAAGCCTGTCACGAGGCAGAGGTTGCTGTTTGCCATTTACGTTATTCGTATCAGAACATCTTAAATCTGCTGGGGGAGTGTTTCTCTCAGAGGACATCCTTAGCATCAATAAAACTGATTTACTCTTGCTTTGGTTCTGGTTGTGTAGGCCACTCTGCCTGAGGTGCAGGAGCAGTATCAGAACGTTTCCAAGGAGATCAAGGCCCTGCAGCAGCAGGAGCACGCACTGCAAGAAGAGTCGCTCAACGTTCGGCTGACCATCGAGCAGATAGACGCCGCCATCACAAAGCACAACGGCAAGATCAAGTACTGGCAGGATGAGGTGAGTCACATAACTCTAAACCAGTACACAGCTGGGGAACAACCAGGCTCCCTGAGCTTTGTTGTCTTTAATAATGCCTGTTTTTTGTCTTCCAGAGCACCAAGCTGTCCCTTCACACCATTGAGAGCCAGCCAGCAGAGGAACTCCGTGTCTTTCCCCCTGCTGAGCTGGAAGCCATCTCGAATCCAGACATCCTGGTGAACAAGATCAGCATGCTGGAGAGCCAGTGCAGTCAAATGAAGCCCAATCTAGGAGCCATTGCAGAGTACAAGAAGAAGGTAAGCATAAACACTATAAGGTGTCTTGGTGGTCTCTGTTGTTCTCATTCACTGCTGCCCTGAGAGAAAATATATTTCTAGGGTCTCTGTGTGCTTGAAAAGTCTTAAATTCATGCAACTAGTTATAAGTTGGCTTCAAATATATTAATCACAGGTCGTTAAATTTTGTTGTAACTATTTAGTGTCGTACATGTTTTTTTGTTTTGTTTTTTTTTTTACCTCACTTTGCTTTTCTGTCAGGCAAAAGTTTGAGTCGTGTGCAGATGTCTCTGCTTTCTAGCTTTGTGCCTGTCAGGGGCGACTCCAGACACGTGAGCGACGGTGACAGGTTAATGTTGAAACCTGACACAGGACACAAGTTGCGCATTTTGAAATGTTTGTGCCGCGTGGCAAGCCCGCATGTGCAGGTCTACGTTTACAAGCTCAAAATTTCACGAGCATAAAAACGACTGGAGAGGAGCGACGAAGCCGACATTTATCACCAGTTGACCGGAAACAGTACCATTTTTTATTTTTGCGCCAAAAGTTTCCCACATTGAGAAAACCAAGCGCTAATAGGCAGACTTTGTTTTAAGATAAACGCGCGTCATCTCCGACGCTTTGTGTCATCAGGAAGAGCTGTACCTGCAGCGCGTCGCCCAGTTGGACGAGATCACAGCGGACAGAGACAGGTTCAAGCACGCCTACGAGGACCTCCGTAAGCAGCGGCTCAACGAGTTCATGACTGGGTTCAACATGATCACCAACAAGCTGAAGGAGAACTACCAGATGCTGACACTAGGTGGGGATGCAGAGCTGGAGCTGGTGGACAGCTTGGATCCGTTCTCTGAGGGAATCATGTTCAGGTAAAGGAGGATTAAAAAAAAAATAAAAAAAGCAGTCAAGATGTTATTGGTGCATGCTGGGATTTATATGTGATGTTACAGCTCTATGTTTATTTATTTGATGTATTCTTTGGTTTTTATTTGTTTTAGTGTTCGTCCACCAAAGAAAAGTTGGAAAAAGATCTTTAACCTGTCAGGAGGGGAGAAGACCCTCAGCTCTCTGGCTCTGGTGTTTGCTCTGCATCACTACAAGCCCACCCCGCTGTACTTCATGGACGAGATCGATGCCGCGCTGGACTTCAAGAACGTCTCCATCGTTGCCTGTTACATTTATGTGAGCACAATCAGGCTTCTAGTTTACTTTAATATTTTTAAAGCTTTTATGATTTGTTCTTAATGGTTGCATCATAACTTTTTCTTTTTGTGACAAAAATGTCATTGTGTGATTGCAACAGGACGATCCCTAAGCTTTAAAGTGTTAACAGAGAGAATCCCAACTGCACTAAGAAATTATTCAACAGTAACTTTGTATGCCTAAATAATTAAAACGTATTTTTCTTTTTGCAGGAACAGACAAAGAACGCTCAGTTCATCATCATCTCCTTGAGGAACAACATGTTTGAGATCGCAGATCGTCTCATCGGCATCTATAAAACACACAACACAACCAAAAGTGTTGGAATCAATCCCAAAACAATCGTGTTCAGAGAACATGATGCCATCACGGCATAAAAAGCCAACTTTATCATCTTTTAATGTTCCTTCATAAGCCATGTAAATATTTGTACTGTTCTTTCCAATAAAGTGCTGCTATTTCTTTAATCTGAAAAATAAAGGTCTTTTTATGAACTTCTTTGTGAAATTATTTTTAAACATAATGGAAGCACTCGTAAGAACAAATTTCCAGCTCTTTAAATCATGTTCAGGGGAAAATGTCCATTTACTATGAATGCTCTTAACATTTCCAGCTATCATGATTTACAATATACTGAAATGTTACTAAAGGCAAAAAGATATTTTAACCTCTTGAAATCTGATTCCTCTAACATAACAGTTTATCACTGGTTTGACAGATTCAGAGCAGCTTTTGCTGTGCAATATTTTTTTATTATAGCTCACTTTAAGGGCTGGAAGTCAGAAATCCATTGGTAGGATATCATTTTTAACCAAGTCAATTGTTCAGTGTGTAGGAACTCGAACTGAAATGTAGAACAAGTTGATCATGATGGAAGGGAAATGCAATATCTAGAAAGTTATTGCAGTTGTAAAATGTGAATAGTTACTGTAATGCTCAATTTCTGAAAAAAATCCAAAAAACGATGAATGACGTGAATGTTAACGGAGAGATTAATTGTAATTATTTAACGTCTTATATTAGACCGGCGAGATGATCCAAAGGTGTCATTTATGAACTTGCACCAGCTGTCCAGTAGGTGGCAGCACATGGTGTGATAGTCTGAAGTCTGACTTCACAGTTTAATGGAAGCTTGAAAGATGTAATTCTGCAAATTTTATTACATTAATTATTGAATATTTAAAAGGTTTATAGAAAAAAACCTACAGGTTAGAACAAATTTTTACTGTTTACATTTATTTTATTTCAGAGGGCTGTGTGCTGTGGTTTTGTCACATTTCAAAAACCCAGTTTGCATCAAAACATGGTAAATAAGGCGCCATGATGGACTTTGTTCTGAGGCAGATTTTCAAGATGCACCACTTCCTTAAAAGTGCTGGTCCTGGAGGAAATGGGGAGGCAGGATAATTAAAGGCACAGATTGGGAGTCACTCCTTATGCAACACATTCCTCCATTATTGTAAACAGTCTAGTGTGGTAAGGTCCACATGCAATGTGTCCCATAATGTCAGAAAAATCTGATGCAAGTTTCTGCATCTTTTATGAGTGGAAGAAAAAAAAAAACACTTAGCAAAAATGAATATTGTTATATAATGTGATTATAGAGTGAAACATCCAGGAAATGAACGAGAAATCTTCTGCACATCTGCTGCTGCAGCATTTCTCCTCTGATTGTCATTTCCTACGTGTGCTGACAGAAAATGAGCAGAAGAGGTTCTGGCTTAATTAAATTCCCGTTTCACTGAAAAGACAAAAAAACAAAACTTGTTGCTGTTTAGGCTGTACACAACGTAGTTTCGGTTTTTAAATGTTGAAACTTCAAACAGACCTGTTGATGCAAAATCGTAACTAGCGGATGTTTAGAAAGTAACAAAGTGAGGCTGTTTTGGTTTTTTTGGAACGGGGAAATGAGACTGCTCCACGTTCAGACAGTTTGGTTTCCAGTTCGGCCTTCCTCAGCGAGACGTTAACGTTTTAAATAAAGCAGCCACCTGCTGAACGACTCGGTCTCTGAACACAGACAGCTGCGAGCTCCACCTCTGCACTGCAGCCCCCATCTCTGCGCACTCCGCCTCCATTGTGTCCCACACGGACGTGACGAGGCTGCCGCTCAGACTCTGGGCCAGCTGACTGAAGCGGGAAAGGAGGGAGAACCCGAACGACGCGCCTCCGACGGGGTTGGCCCACAATACCGCCAGCAGCAGCAGCAGCAATCCCAGCAGAGCTACGGAAGCGGTGGGCTTCAGCTGGCGCCACCTGTCCCCGGCCGCTGTGACAGGCGGGTCTGCCTCTGCTTCGGTCTCCGTGCCGATGCCACCGTCGCATCTGGTGCAGCAGCACAGCTTGGGAACCGGCGCCTGCTCCAGGCTGCTGATGGTCACTGCGGGCCAGTTCTGCTGCAGGTAGGCCGCTGCGCGCGGCGTCACTGACAGGTTGATCCCGGCGGGCAGCGGGGTTCTGATGAACTTCTCCACCCGATCTCTGAACTGATGGACTTTCTCCAAAAACACCAGGGGGGAGTCTTCCTCCTCCACAGACGACCCCAGAGACACCAGGTCCAACTGCTCCTCCTGAGATCAGCCAACCAATTAAAGCAACACAAAACCATTAAAAACAAAAATACAATAAAAAGTGGATGATTTGATCTATCAGTTATATATATATATATACTTGGAGAACATGAAGACAAAAGAACCCAGGCAGGGATTCAGAACCAGGCAAATGTTTTATTCCAAAGAAAGAAATGTTTTAATCACACTAACAGAATTTAGAGACCAATTAACTAAACAGTCTTGATTTCAGACTGTGGCAGGAAGCCGGAGTGAACCAGAGAGAAACCTGCAAACAGGAAACCTGTCGAATCTTTTTACCTTTCAATCCCATAATTTTATTTAACTGAACACACCAGGACACATGGTCAGTCCCAGTCAGATTTCTCCAGCCTCAAAATAGTCAATAATTATCTCTGTGATTTTTTCATCTTCCGAATTCGTTATTTTTAGCTCCACTCCAAAAGCACCTTGATCATGTTCAAGAGGAGGAGCTGGAGAAACCGTAACGTCAGGTGTGACGTAATTTCTTACCTTCTCATAGATGAAAGTGAATCCCTTTTCATTCATGTCTTCACTGCAGTGGCTGTCTGCAGTGAAGACATGTTCATCGTCTGCCTTCACTGTTTGCTGTCCCTGCATCAAGTACGTGTAAAAGTGGGCCGGCTCTGAACCCCCACAGATAACGGAGGACAGGTGGAACCGCTCCGTTCCTGATTCTGAAGGCACATCCATGGTCTGATTGGGAATCACTGGGTGTATCCTGGTCTGCCTTTGTAGAAAAAACACCTACACGTTATCAGTCAGGCAGTGTTTTTTCTGTAAGGCTGCCGATGGAAGGGCAACCAGGGGGTCGTTGCTCAGGATCTCAAGGAAGTTGGTTTCACAGTCCGAGAAAGAGCTGGCATTATACAACTCTCTGTCTGTGTCCCCACTAAATGAATCCAACCAGAACAAAACAGACTCCAGGAACCATTTTATGTCGTAGTCCTTTCCCATGTTTGACGACAAATTTTTCTCCCTCAGCTCCATCAGAACTGGGGAGATCTCTGTTTGGGTAAAATGTTTGCCTGGATGACGGCCAGCTGTGCTTCCTCCAGAAAAACCCTTTCCTGAGCCAGAAACTCCTGGTGACTCTCAGGTTCAGGACAGTCTGGAAAGTGGCATTCACCCAACTATTGTTTAGTTCTTTGGAGAACTTTAAAAAGTTCTCCTCTTTATTTCCCATGTCCACTTGTCCAAATCCTGCAAGCTTCTGTCCTCCCTACATCGGGGACGTCAGAGCCAACCCTCTCTTCTAAATTGATGTACCCGTCCGGGGAAGAATAAACCTCAAAAAATAATGGTGACCACACCATTTGGAAAAGTATTTTAAAAGTGGCTACTTTACATTACTTAGACAACATGCTGTGAAGGACAGCAACCCAGATTCTTAAGGGTACGTTGAGGACGATCTCACACTATGCCTCTGGATCGTTGGCTCGAGCCTTTTCGACCATCTTTGTGTGCTGGGAGGAGATGGCATCCAACGCCTCATCTCTGTGCATCATGGCACTAAACACCATCGGCTTTTGGATGGTAAGCGTTGCTATGGAGATCCCCATCCCTGACAAAACCTTATATTTATGGATTTCAGTGATTTCGGTCAGTTTGATGACTTTATTCCTGTTATTGCTGAAGCTCTCAAAACACAAGTAGGTCTCTGTAACATACAGGACTCTGGGACTGATGTTGTGTTTTGGTGTGTTCCTGTCTCTATTGATCAGGCACACATTGGGAGACGGCGCTCACTCTCCAGAAGCCCGAAAACCTTGTGAAAAGCTCCTCTCTTTGTGCTGTAGCATCGTCCGCCATCTTCTTCTCTGCTGGCACCAAGAAGAGCAGCATTACAAACGCGCTCTCGGGCCCCTGCTGTGGCAACCTGTCTGCTCAGGGTGGTGCTGCGCTCCTTCAGCTGCAGGTCTGTGGGTAAGTTGGTTCAGAAGATGTAGGGCAGTGTTTCCCAACCCTGGTCCTCAAGGCACACTGCCCTGTATGTTTTAGGTATTTCCTCGCTTCAGTCCAGCTGATTTCAATTGATGAATGATTAACAGGCATTTGTTGAACTGCAATCAGTTGAATCAGGCACATTAAAGCAGGGAAACCTCTAAAACATGTAGGACAGTGAGCCTTGAGTACCAGGGTTGGGAAACACTGATGTAGGGGGAGTCAAAGCGCTGCCGTAGCTTGGGGGAATTCGCTGCAGCATTTCAAAACACCCTCCCCATTGACCTTAGTTTATCGTAGAGACATGAAATTTGGCACACTTGTACAACTCCCTAAGATGCGCAGAAAAGTCTCTTGCAACCATGGTCTACACCAAACAGGAAGTCTCCCATTTTGGATTGAAGTTCCAATTTTGACCCCAAAATCACCCCATTGTTTAGCAAAAAATTTCAGTAACTCGCCAGTAGGGGTCAGTATTACTCTACCAAAGACAAAGAGACCGACGGAGAAACGGAGTTTTCAGAGAAATAGCTTGCATCAGACAGAGAAAACAGTGACAAGTCGACACAAAGATGATGAATAACTACATCAGTATTTCGCCAGTAGGTGTCAGTACATCCCTACTGGCGTACTGACTTTGGTGGTATTACTCCACCAAAGCCAAAGAGATCTACGGAGAACTGGGAGTTTTCAGAAAAATAACACCTCATCAGACAGAAAGGTCGCATCGGGCGGCTGTGCTGGAATCCCCGCGTTCGCCAATAGACCGGAGCGATGCTGAGCTGCGAGGGCCGTTTGAGGCTGCTTGCAGCTTTAATTCTATTTGTTACCTTTTACTGGCCTTAATTTGAGCTAATTTAATTTACTACCTTTTACTACAGCGCCGAAACCCTGTTTTAATTTGTCATGAAATTAACCAATTGATTGCTTATTGTGGAAGGGCTTCACACACCTGCAGCTCCTTGACTCTGTGGATGAGGGGGTCGTAGGTCACGGCCACCTCTGCAGCAGCTTCGGTCAGAGCCTCCAGGTAGGCCTGCTTCTTCGTGGCCAGCACCTCCTCTAAAGAGACAAAAAACTGGTTGACCTCCTGCCGGTCCTGCCTCAGGAGAGCGTCGCAGCGCGCCTTCTCCTGCTCCAGCTGCTCCCCCAGCTCACACACCTGAAACACGGGGGAACAGCGTTACGGTTTAGCCTCTCTCCCCCACAGACACCCAGAGGGCCGGAGAACCCCCCACCTCACTCCACTTCTGCTCCGAGAGCCTGGCCAGCAGCAGCGCCGGGGTTTGTTTTTCTCTGACAAAGGCCGCCTGCAGGTCGTCTATGGGATGGCCGTGGTGCTGGCCGACGGTCAGGCACAGGCCGCAGATCAGCTGCCGGTCCTGGACGCAGTACATGTTGAGCGGCTGCCTGCGGTGCTCCTGGCAGGACGGCGCCCGCGGCTCGCTGTCCCTCTGGTACTGAAACGGCAAATCAGCATGAATGTTTGTTTCTTTTTTAGTTTGAATATCTCACCCAACGCGTCTCACTTTCTCGACGATGGCTCGCAGAGACACATTGGACGGGAGAGCGTCCACGCCGGTCGGCGGCAGCTCCACCACGCTGCGGCAGTGAGGACATTTTATGGGCAGGCGCAGCGGGCGCCAGATGGAGTAGTTGGTGGACACCTGCAGCAGGTTCTCCAGGCAGTTCTTGCAGAAGGTGTGGGAACACGGCAGGACGCGCGGGTCAGAGAACAGCGAGTAGCACACGGAGCAGGTCAGGTCTTCCTCCAGGCTGTCCATCGCTGGAGGCGGACGGGACGCCGCGGGGTCGCACCTGCTGGGAGGAATTCAAGAACTCGATGTGTGATTGGAGGAAAAAAACGTAAAAAATAAAATCAGGAGAATCTGAGTGGGGGGGGATTTAAAACACTTGCCATACAAAGCTGACAATCATAACAAAAAGAAGAAAAAAAATTAAAATATGCTGCTTAGTAAAACAACAGAGAATGTTAAGTAGGTTTTGGCTCGGTTCTGATTTTTACTGGTAAAATGAAAACAACAAAACAGGTGTCACTTCGTCACCAAAAATGATTTTTTTTTTTTTGTTTGTTTTGTTTTTGCCTAAATTGCTTAGGCCATTACTTTAGCAAGGTGATGATTTTCAAAATGGCCGACCCTACAATTGTTTCTCCCTTAACTGCAGTGACCTTAAAAGTTTCTTAACTGGGTTTAAAATGCAGTGTTTTATTATTTTCAATCATAAAAACTTCTGTTTTGGTACATTTACCCTTGCTCTGCTTGACTTTTGCGATTTTCAGCTTTCAAACATGTTTTTTAGATTTCAGAACATTAACTAGGCTATATTATTTTAATATCTTTCCACACTTTTTACATGCATTACTGTGAAGAGCATTAAATCATCTTTATGTTTGTAACATTTATAAACTGTCTCATTCTGATATTGCTCAAGGATTTTCTTTGGACTTTGGATGTTTTTTCCTCTCAGGTATTAGCACCTGGCCAGATTAAGTGGGTGTGTTTTTTTGTTTTTTTGTTGTTCTCGTTTGCTGAGCTGCTGATGGGTTGGGCCTGTGTTGTCGTTACACATACCAGACATCTTCTAGCAACAGAGCAATTTTAAATGGCAGCTACAACAGATGAGCTGGTATATCAACATTTTAAACAAAGGTCCAGTTTTGAAATTGGCCTATATCCATCCTTTGCAGTGCGCCGACAGTCAGCTGGCTGAATGAAGACGACTTTACTTTTCATGCATAAACGCTCTTTTTGTTTTCAGAGGGGAAAAAGCCCAGGTGGAAACAAAGGTAAATAACCTTTATGAGGATCTTTTCTTTGAGCCCAGTGCATATTTAGACAGGTTTTTGTTTGCTAAGCTGCTCATTGAGTCCTTCATTATCCGACTTCTCAGCTTAAGGAACAGATCACAGATGTTGCCAGACATCTTCTAGAACCAACTTTAAATGGGATACTTTGAGGCTTTTTCAGTCAAACTTATAGAAATACGTATTATTGTTTTAGCTCAATCTATGAACAACATTACAAATAGATATAAGGTAGTATTTTAGCTCGACAAGGTGATTCCCAAAAGGTTATTGGCTAAAAAGAGAAATTGACACGGGGTCTTTCTGTTTGTTCACCCTGTGCATGTGTGAGTTTTTCCTGGGTACTCTGGATTCCTCATATGATTGTTAGCTTAACTGGTCTCTCCAAATCATTAGCTGTGTCTCTAGGTTGCTTGTAACTTACTGATCCAGGCATTCAGAAATTAGAAGACATTTCTGGCTGCTTAGATTACAAAAGAGAAAATTAAATGCAAACGTGCAGCTAAACCTCACCACGTTCAGCAGTTTGTTCCTGGGAATGTTTGGCTTTAGCAACAAGAAGGCAGCCGAAAACACTGAGCTCATATTACCCCGATCAGTTATGTTGTTTAGTGTCTCCTCTTGCTACGGCCAGCAGCTACAGTGACAATAAAAGGCCCAGTGCCAGATCCCACCACCCCAAAAACAACAAACACAGGACTGATCTGAACAGCTGGCAGGAGGCCAGCTGTGAATAAATCTGCGTTATAAACAAAGATTTTGTTCAACATTAATCCCATTTTCAGGATAGCCTTTACAGCCACATCTTTATTTCTAACAAACCTCCTCTACACCAGTTTAATAAGCTATTTACATAAAAGACATTGCATATGTTTTTTCTTTTTAACCACACTGTTACTTCCCACCAATACTCCTTTGCGGATAATTAGGCATATGTTGTTTAACTTATTTACGGTTTGTGATTAGCCAGCTAACTCAACTCGTGGTTTACAGTCTGGTAACGAAATGTGAATAATACTGAAATGTTTTAGGAGAAAATACCCTGTTTTCACTTACCCTGTTTTCAGTGGAAAGTGGCCATAACAGCTTTTCCTTTCCTCTTCCTTCTCGTGCTGCTTTCATGCACGTCTAGTAAACTTGCATTTCCAAAACAGACAGGTCGTAACACGGAAGCAGCGTTAACATTCAAAACCACGTAGATGTATTTTGAAAGCGGAAAAAAATTACTAGCTCATGTATAAAACGTTTCTAAATTTTTCGGAGCGTACAGAAAACAACAAAGGTATCGGTTTAGAGGCAAGTTATGATGTTCCTTGAATATGCTGCGTTTATTTTGCCTCGGAAGTCAGAGCTAACCTTTGTGGCATTTCGGGTGGGCACCAGTGGATTCATCTTCACGTTATTCTTTCAATCACAAAACAAATGCGGTTAAGTATACAATTCTATGTCATTTGACGCGACACAAACCTTTGAAAACGAGTCAACTTTCAGAATACCACCTCACTCCCACTTGGAACTCGGAACTTCCCATTTTCGATTACACATTGAATGGAGCATACGTTTCCGACCGTGTCCATTTTTCATTTCCGATAATGCGCATGCGGATTAACGGTCAATAGGCCAGTTTAACCAATAGGAGAGCGTCTTGTCTCTCGTTTGAAACCATCTTTGAAACTATGTCAGTAGCTTGAAACGAGCGGCGGCACTATTTGCACTTTGCAATGTGAAGAAACCCATATATTAAGCTTCTTTATTTGGGCATGTATTATGGAGATAAAAGTCACAAGGTATATACGTTAATTGCATTATTTTCTGAAAACGTTCCCCTCTCCAGTTTCCATTTTCATGGTTCCCACTTAGGAACCAGAATAAATGTGACAAAACGAGGCCCATAAAGTTCTACTGTTGAAATAAAAGGACATACTAGGGAACACATTCACCGTCTTAAAGAGAAATGGAACAAGACGGACAGAGTTCGGTTGGTTTTTGGGGTTGCTTCATAAGACAACCCCAGAGTACACAATGAAGCATGGTGGCGGTTGCATCATGGGATGTTGGTCCTTTTCATACCGTTTTAAGATCCATTTACTGCACATCAAATCAAGAAACCTACCTCTCACTCATACTATGTTTAGCCCAGATGAATTACCTTTAGCGGTCTCCCCAAAGTGAGGTGGAAACTCATCCATCACTTTTTTTGTCTTGGGTACTGAAGCAGAGTTCAATGTTCCAAACACATTCTGATGTTTTGGCTGATTACTCAGTCGACATGTGCTCAAGTTTTTCCCCACTCTTATTTAACAAAAGTTGTAAAATTAATGTACAGCATTTAAAGCTGCAGTATGCTACTTTTTTTAATTTTTTTTACATATTTATGAAAAGTGTCACTAGGTCATGGCAGAATAACATGAAACCGAATAAGTGGGGGAAAGCTCCTTTAATCCTACTGCGACCTGCAGATTTGTAAAGCTCCCGGACAAAACACAGCCAATCAACAAGAGGGTCTTAGTGTCATCAGTCATGCTTGTGTACATATTGCTCAGAACAGACTGTCATTCAACTGCACATATAAAATGTACATGTTGAGTGAAATTTAGTTACAAGGCGCCAATAATAATAATAAAAAAAGATTAACTTACCGTTTCAGAAAAATGGTTTAACCACCCTCTTGGCCATGCTACCTAGTCTTAGCATTCATGGAAGGCTCTGCTATAAGGAAGAAGCTGTAAGTGTACCAGAGAGCAAGGGAGAGCGTGTGAGTGGTGTATACACAGGAGTGATTGACAGCAGGAAGACCCTCCTGAGTGATTGGTTGTTTCTGACAAAGCTGTGCATTTCTACAAATGGCAGTAGAACAGAGAAGCAGAATTTTATTTTTTTTTTTACTGTCAGATTATTTGTTACATAACTTACGGTCACAACAAAGTGACAGTTTTAACAAATATGTAAATTTAAAAAAAGTGGGGGGGTTTTATAGAAGTTACAGTCTACATGTGCAAAATGGCAACACACACAGGCATGAAAAAGGTTCAAATTGTTCTGGAACGAGATTTAGATTTTTCACAAACAGAGCGCGCGCACACACACACACATATACACCCACACTCAGTCTCTCAGTTTGGGTTTCACTATTTATTTTCATGAAGACAACCTGTCCTTTAACCTTCATTTCTCCCTGGGAAAAAAAAAGGTTTTTAGGCTTTCTCCATTCTTTCAGGTCATAATTTTAAGATTTGAAACCACTTTGCTAACAAGGAATGCTGCAAAAAACAAAAAAATATTATCCCTATGTTCAACAGAAGGTTTATGAGCACAATGTATAATCATTACTACAGTGTTTGAAGTTAACAAAAAACAAAACAAAAACAGAAGAGGTTAAGCTTGTACATTTAGCTTGTAGAAGAGCAAAAAGGGGCAAAGGGAGAGGACTCTGCAAGGTACTTAAGTTACAGCAAACTTGTTCATGGGTTTATTTATTACTCAGGTAAACCCACTTTGAACAGCGTCAGTCTGACACATGGGACACCTTTGACCTTTTGAGAGGAGCGAGGTTAAATCCCCTCCAAGTCAAACTGAGATACATCAGCAGATTCGTCAACTGCTGCTCCTGAAATAAAGTAATTCTATTCTCAAATAGCACTAAAAAGTATAATTAGATCACTTTAGAAAGACAACAAAGACTGTGGCTGAGTGATGCATAATGTAAAGGGGTCGGCGGCAGGTCGGAGCCCACCAACTCACCCAGGCCTCACTTTGCAGTACATGTGCAAAACCATACAGATTACTTAGTAAATTTGACAATAGTGAGCAGAAAGGAGGGCGGGACGTGGGAGAGGTGGGGGGCAAAGGGACACATGTAACATTTAAGCACAGTATTACTCAAAATGAAAATTTCACTGTATTCACAGCCTAAGGAAACTAAAATTACCCTAAAAATAACTGTGCTAGGTACATGCAAGGGTTATGATTCACAATCCTACGAGACGTGGCCATCGATTTGTTCTCCCGTGGCGGTGCTCAAAAGCTGTGGCAGCAGCGCTCCGAAGCGGTGATCTACGCTGCGAAATGAAGAAAAGGTGAGGCGGTTACAGGAGGATCTGGTTGGTTCACGGGTTTCACAGCATCAAGCTCACGTCTGGTGTTCAGGTGGAAGGATGGAATAAGACGGTCGTCGTCATTCACCTTTACAGAAAAGCGGTGGAACTAAAAGCAGAAAAAACTTAAAATAAAAAAAAAAGAGGAAAATAAAAATTTTAAAAAAGGAACACACTGGAGGCAAAAAGAAAAGCCCATAAGCATCTTGATTCGATGCACTGCTGCTCCACGCTTCCTAGAAACAATGTCCAGTGTCAATTAATACTAAATAATAATTCTGAACAAAAAAAATATTAATCTTTGTGATGATTTTTTTTTTCATTTTCCAAAGTTCTTTGAGGATCGGCCTCGTTCAGAAGGCAGAAATTCTTTTTCCTGCGACCTTTGCGTTACTGTGTTGTTGCGTTTCTCTTCAAGATGTCGTTGTTTTTGTGTCTTTTTCCCGCCTCCGCATGCGCTCTTATCCAGACACGCGCAGTTTCCCAGTCACGCCCCGCAGCCACGCACGCACACACAACTCATCCGTCCATTCTCTCGCACACGCGATACGTTCAGTCGGACTCCTGGCCCCGCCCATTCGAGGAGAGACAGGTGAGGGGACGCGGGGTGGGAGGGGCTTGAGGATGGTCGCCCAATCAGAGGGCGTACTCGTTAGAGGAGATGAACCTGGCTCCTCTGCGCTGAGTCCAGACATTCATACACAATGAGTCCATTCACACTCTGTCTGATAAACGTGGCCAGTTGGTTGGGGTGGGGGGCAAGGTGGCGCCCTCTCGTTGCGAATGGGGGGAATCGCAGAATTGTGATGATTTATGTTTCATCTCTGTTCATAATTATATTCATTTCTGCTTTTTTCTCGAGATATTTCAAGATGTCTTGATTTCCTATTTGTTAATGTCCACGGTTCCCATCCACATCCAAGGTTTTTTTCTTTTCTTTCCGTCGTTTGAAGTTTTCCCAGAAGTCGACAGCGGCTCCAATAAACACAGAAGTTACGTCAGCGTGTCTTCTCAACGCAGTCGATGTAGATGTTTTGCTTCTTTTAGATTTTTTTTTCCACTGTTTTTTTTTTGTTTTTTTTCTTTTTTTTTGCAACATGTAGCCACTCATTCTCACTCGCATCCACTCGCCATCTCAAACTTCATTTGGGCTGGTTCCCCCCTGGAATGCCAAATGAAATCCACATATTTTTCTCTCTCAGATAAGATGCAGCCATGGATCCCACGAGCCAAGCACAATGGATCGAATTTCTCACACTCGCTCTCTCTCGCTCTTTCTCTCCTAATTGGTTTATGTTGAACAGGGTGCTGCATCGCGAACAAAACTCCAGAATAACCCCCCGGGGTGACGTCTAGAACTGGAACCCCTTGGCTGGCACGTTGGCTGCGTTGAAGCCGAAAGTCCCACCTTGGATGGCGTCTGGGACCAGGCTGGTGTCTTCGTCAATCTGAACAAGAAACAGAGAAACGGAGCGTCAGCAGCGAAAAAAATCCAAAATGAAACAAACAAAAAAACCCAAAAAAAACAACGCTTGTGTCACTTACATCATCGGATGAGAAGTACTGATCTATTATTTCATACGCCAGTTTGTAGATATCTTCATTTTCATGATTTTGCAGAAGCTCAATTTTTTCTAGGCCTGTAGAGCACAAAGGTCAAAGGTGATCCCACGTTTAAAATGAAAACAAAAGCCGTACAGATACGACGCTGGCAGCTGAACGTACCTCCACACTCCTCAATGAGATTGGCGATAGTTTCCGCCTCGTCGTCGGCCATTTTCAGGATGTTGCTGAGGCCGTCGAGAACGACCTGCACGACCTGAGCATCCTTAACTGTGAGCAGGTTGCAGAACGGAGGGATCACCTGCATCTCTATGAGGTGGGCCACCTGTGGGACGACACATTTCAGACGAGGAATAAGTCTTTGTAAGCGAAGAACTCATTTATATTCACTTTCAACGTGTATTATGGGCAACTACAATATTTATTGACTTTTTCAAACACAGCTGCATCTAAAAATGTTTATTTACCACAATTGTGTGTATACGTTTTACTTCCACTTAACTTCGCATTAATATGTACAAAATTAGTATTCTGGACTAGCTTTTTTCAGCATTGACCCAAGCATCCTCCATGTGATTGTGTAGGCCACATGTGTCACATCCAGCCCTCCATAAATACTTTAGTTGCTATCTAGAATCTAGAAAGTATCTGGGCCATACTAAGAAAAAATAAATAAAATTACAAAAATAAAGTCAGAATATTACAAGAATAAAGTCGAGAATAAAGTTGTAGTAATAAGAGAATGAAGTTATAAAATTACGACAAGTCACAATATTATGAAAATAAAGTCAATCATATCTCAGAATATTTTTTAGACAGATAAAGCTATAATATTTGAAGTTTGTTAATAGGTAGTTTCATTCTGCCACAACTGGCCCTTTAAAGACATTCATGATCTTAAAATGAGTGACCACCCCTGATATAGGCCATAACTTAAGATTTCCTTATTTGAATTATTCTTATTGGTACAAGGCATTCAAATTTTCTGATAAAAACTGTAAGCTATAATCAAAGTTAATTGATAAAACATCTTAAATTACAGAATGAATGTATGTGAGCTGTTTTCTGTAAAATTAACTGTTTTTTACTCAACAGAGACACACCAGGGGTGTCAAACCAGCTTTGCATTAATGACAGCCTGTAAATGTTTTGTAATAAATAAATAAATAAACAGGGACAAGAATTAACATGAGCAACAATGTTTTACCTGATCTTTCCTCCCACTTATTGTCAGGTTACTGATGGCCCAGGCTGCTTCTTTCTGGGTCCCAAAGTCACCCTGGAATGAATAGATTCAATATAAGCATCATATTTTATTTTAAATCGTCTTCAGAACAACAAAGCAAACGATCCGCACCTTGTCGAGCAGGTGGATGATCATGGGAACCAGCTTTGCATCAATGACAGCCTGCACCTGTTGCTGGTTGCCTGCTGTGATGTTGGACAGGAACCACACTGCCTCCTACAGGACAAGGAGTTCAAATACNACTGATCACATGCTACTTATACAGTTAAACTGTTTGAAGGCTTGCAAAAAAAAATTTAAACTTATAAAAAGTGTTTATGAGTTGGATCAGAACCCAGAGGTCAACCCGGATGAGTTGACCTCTGGTTGAGACTAGCGTGCTTGTGGGTGGGGAGGGGGTGATTTGAGGCTCTAATCATCGTCCAGACACAAACGAGGCCTCGTTTTTTTTAATGACTGGTCTCAGATGCACTCCGATATCAGCAGAGATTTCTCAGCACCCTTTACTCCTCCGACCCATGAGAACACACATTCACTCTGACACACACACAGCTAAACCCCACCCACCCTGATCTGTCACTGACTACTGTAGCCGGTCTTCTTCACCGTCTTCATCCTCACGAATCTTCCTGCTGGCGAGTCTACTGGCTATCTACTACTACTCCATAACCTCTCACACATGACAATCACACCTGCACAAAGTCTCAGATTTCATCACTTCCATACCAAAGGTGGAGTTCTTCCAAAGATTGCAGGTGTGGCGTGAAAATGAGATGGGTTTTTACCTTGTTGATCTTCTCTTTGGGGTGAGTGAGGAGTGATGGGAAGTGGCTGAGGGCGTCGCAGTTGAGGACCACCTGCGTCTGCTCGTCTGTCCCGGTCACTATGTTACCGACGGCCCTCAGCGCAGCAGTCTGGATGTGGAGAGGAACCAGAAAACACAAACTTACAGAATGAGGAGGTGTGAAAGTAGTCGCAGTGAGAAGAGAAGTAAAGTTGCTACAAAGCTTTTAAGAAGCAGAAATAACTGTTCAGACATGACCAACATTGGAAGAACTAAATACCTGTTAAGGTGTCTATGTCTTGTAATGTTAAATTAGTTTGTATACATACAAATGTACAGTAAACTTATTGTCAGTAAATTGGTTTTCATAGAGTTAAGAATAAATCATATATTTTATGCCATTTGCTTGTACTGGTGGGGTTTGTAATTGAAAGAAAGAAGAAGAAAAAAAAAAAAAAACTGTGGCAGGTGAAACGTCTGAGTGGCTGGTAAAAAAAATTTGCCACCAGCCACTGTTGCTGGTGGATAAAATTTCTAATTTCCACCCCTGCTTCAAACAATCCTCCTCATCATCATGCTGTTCACATTTTGACATGAGATCAACAGAAAGTCACCATGACTGAGTTCAGAGTGTCATTAGCAGGTTGCTGAGAGACCGGAAGAGTCACGGGAAGGCTTAGAGGTGAACGTCTTTTGACCACATCCTACACTGATGACCACTTCATTATCAAAATGCTGAACTGGATGACGAATGATACTCAACTCCTGGCACATTTAAAGGTGGTAAGAGGCAACCAATTGTCATGTAAGACCGTTCAAAACAGTGGACATCAGCGTGCTAGACTACCTGCAAGGCTACCTGACCACACCAAGAAGAACAAGCGTCGTTGTCTTGCATGGGCCTGGTAGCAATAATGCTGGACAAGGCGCCAGTGGTCCACAGTGTTGTTCTCTGATGAAAGTCGATTCACACTGAGCAGAAATGATGGCCATCAACGATGTTGGAGACGTCAAGGAGAGCGCTACGCAACAGCAGCTGTTGTTACCAGACAAGCCTTTGCTGATACAGTGTGGGCATGAGTTTCTAGTCAATAAAGAACTACCCAACACTTTATGAACAAAATGCTTCTACTTAAATACTGTTATGATACAGCAGCTGATTTTTTGCCCGAAAGCCAAACATCCCAAATATATGAGGTAGTGTGCATCATTTTCCAGGCAGCAGCAGGGGGCGCTGTCTGTCAGCTGTGTGCCTAGGATTGGTACTTGGTACATGGTAGACTAAACCATCTCGGTTCTTCTTCATACCTGAACTTTAACTTCATGATGACTGAGCAGCGGTACCAGGTGAGGAACGATGCCAGAGTCGATGACCATTTGGATCTGCTCGTTCCCAGCATCCGTCAGGTAAGACAGAGCCCAGACAGTATCCACCAAGATCTGGAAAGAAGAAAAAAATAGATGATTTTTCTCTGCTGCTCTTCTGATCTGTAATGGTTTTGAAAAAAATAGAATACTAATTTGTTACTTACACTGACGTCAGTGTGGTGGATCAGCACACAGAGAGCAGGCAGGATCTGAGAATAAACAAAGCTTTGATTATAACTTCATCATGTGCATAAAAAAAAAAATCATAATCACAACTCAATCTTTTCACATGAAGCTGTGGTGTCTTTTAAAGGACTGAAACCTGCAGATTAAGCAGTTAGGAGCTCTTGCAACATAAATGAACATGTTCACCATTTGCAGAATCTCTGAGATAAAACAGATATTTCCACAAAAAATAATGTCTTCCCGATAACAAGCAACAAAATAATTGTGCCTATATACACACTAAGGCTGGATGATAATGGTTATATCAATTTATCAAATTTTCCATTTTTGAAGATTTAATTTTTGGAAAAACTTAATTTTTACTCATTCATAAATTCCTTGGGTCTCCATAGTTCAGAGTGATGTTAGTTCACCCAAAAACTGCCATTTTGTTTGACAAGCAAGTTTTACAGTTTTTCAACTTTAAATTCAAGTTGACTCAAAAAAAGAATGATTGAAATAAAAGCCAATTTTTAAGATATTTTCTGTCATTTATATATATTTTTTAAGGAAAAAAGTGAGGGGGAAAATGGATTAAAATCAGAAAACAAATTTGGTATATATAAAAAAAAAAAGCTCAGATTTGATTTTTAAGTGACATCACTGGGCCCAAATCCATATTTTATCTCCACACACACACACACCTCTTGGATCGTCTCCATTGGAGGTGGGGGGTCCTTGTGGCGGCACAGGTTGACCATGACCCAGGTGACGTTGCGGAGGAAGGTGATGGGGATGGAGGGGCTGATGAAGGACAGCAGGGGCTTGACCACTCCCAAGCTAATCACATAGTCTCTGCACTGTGGGCCGTCACCTGAATACATGTACAGAAACCACAATGAGTTTTCAAACTGCTTTAAAAAAACAAAACAAAAAAAAAACCATGCAGGCAGGTTGCTTTGGTTTGCACGAGCCCAACAATACGGCTTGGAAACGCTGCACCTCCGGACATCCTTTGTCAAACATAAAATGCGTGCTTTCTCATCATAATCTTCATAAACCTTGTGAACAGAGAACAAGATGAAGTCAGTGGTTACTCACCGATGATGTTTCCCAGGGCCCAGACGGCCTGTTCACACACATTCTGATGAGGAGAGTGGAGCAGCCTCAAGAACAGCGGCACAGCGTCTTCACAAAACAAACAAATTGTGATGAAGACAGAAGTCTGAGTACACAAGTTTTTACACAGATATGCCAAAACAAAAAGTATATTCTAGCTTAATTCAGAAGATTTAAGTTTGGTTTATATAGTTATAGATCTGCAGAGGAGAACCGAACGGTTAATAAACGGACGTCTACTTCAGGTTGGGTTCAATATCTTTTGAAAGTTCTACTTAAAAGAACTGTTACTTTATTATTCACACCTTGGAGGTACTGGTACCTTTTGGCAAGTTAAACACTTCAAACAGGCTGCATGAAACCAAGTATATCTCAACCCTCTTTATACATGCAATCATTATCTAACGAGCTGCCTGCAGTGTTTCAACATCAGATTTTCCCATTGGATTCACTCGGAACCGCAGGCCAATCCAGGACTAACAACCCCACCAGTATCATTAACATAGCGCTACCTGCAGAGCTGTGACATGATAAGAAAAAACTAAACTCTTCAGGTAAAAATTTATGAGGTTCTTTTAAAAAATGAATCCATGCAGTAGGCTTCTGTATCCAAAAAGAAACTCAAAGTCTATGCATTAGGTCAGGAATCAAATCTATGAGCCATAATTTGAAAATTACTACATATTTTTCAGGGTTTCTCCAAGTTTTAGGAAGTCAATAGAAGATATTAAGACTCTTTAAAGCCCACACAGTTTCTTAATTCAGAAAATAAATAACTTTGCAGATTATACTGAAATCACTTAAATTAAGCCAGGTCCATATGATTTTGATGACGATGTTTTTAACTCATCTTTTATGTGACGCCATGATATTTACACTTGGTGTTGCTTAATTTTAACTTCTAACTATATAAAGTAAACTTCACAGTAAATACAGACAGTGGGGTTTGGTTTAGGAGTAAATATTAAGTCTCCATTTTATCATGACCAAGAAGCTCATAGTGGATGATATTTTTGAAGATTTAATATTTGCATTATAATGTTTTGACCTCAATTCTCTAAACCTGAATTAAACCATTTTCATTTTCAGGAGCAAAAACTTATTTGCATATATATTTAAGAAGCAACTGAATTCGTCCAAGTCTCAAATCTCTCAACTACTTTAGATGTGGGTGGGAATCATTTTTGGAGCGTAATTAGCAGAGTTTTTAAAAAAAACTCTGTCATACTGTTTCTACAAATATTAGTATAAATACTGTGATTTTCCTTCTACCCTGGGAGAAATACAAACACAAACTTTCTCTGGGTCGTTCCTATTGTTGAA
Organism: Alfaro cultratus; assembly: GCA_903066825.1. Taxonomy (NCBI): domain Eukaryota; kingdom Metazoa; phylum Chordata; class Actinopteri; order Cyprinodontiformes; family Poeciliidae; genus Alfaro; species Alfaro cultratus. The sequence continues at coordinate 24,293 of CAEFZX010009168.1, forward strand.
CTAGCAGCTCATCCGAACAAATCAAACAATGTGGGAATAAAAGGATTTGATTTTTGTGGCAGAGTTGAACTTACTGGACTGAACCACAGCTTGAGTTTGCTCTGAGGTACCCGACGCGATGTTGGTTAGAGCCCAGGCGGCTTCAAACTGCAGAGACGGGCTGCAGGGGAACAAGATGGACCGATTGATCAGGTGGGACTAGGCAGCAGAGTTTGACAATATCAGCGGGATGATCAGTCGTTCACTTTCTTTGGAAAAACTAGAACACATTTACATAACAGCGGAACTATTCAGATGAGTCAGACGAAATCCAAGCAGCACATCTGCATAATACTGAACAGGATCAAGGAATGAGGCTAACTTTGACTATAATTATCACAAACTTGGAGGGATGGAAAATAAAGCATGAGTCATTACTGCAGGCAGATGCACAGACAGAAAAGCAGCTAGCTTACTTGTCATCTCTGTCCAGGCAGTGCACCAGGATGGGAAGGATCCCAGACTTAATCAGGTCATCTATGGGAGGATTACGGTCACTGGACAACAGCTTCCTGTGAAATTACAAACAGGGTTTATGCAGGTTTCACCAACGCAAATTCAAGACTTTTTAAGATCATTAGGAATGGAAAATAAGATCTGTATCACAACATAAACGTACAAAAGAAAATGGAAAACACATAAATAAGTAAGAAAAGTGAGCCAATGGTGAAGATGATCATCATCCAGTCGATTGGCAGTAGATTAAAATTTATCCAAAATGGGTGTAAAAAAAGCTAGCTAGCTTTACCCTTGCTTTCCTTTAGTTAGCAAAGGTTTATTAGCAGATAGTTTGTTATCAATAGCCACAACCGTCACAAGTTGAGTCTGAACGCAAGTCAAAGTTTTTAAAAAAATTAAATAAAATTACAGCTTAAATGCATAAATTTAAGCCGCTTTAAATCTTTTTAAGAAAGCGCAGGCATCCTGCATAAAGCAAACATCAGAACAGAGAAACGGCTTCCAGAATCATCAAGGTTGATTGCTTTTCCAGGAAAACTTGGGTTTAGCAAATGTTTCGTCCTGCTTTAACACAAGACACTCTGACACGGTGACTAGCACTAGTTATGCTGGCAGATTAGCTCACTTTATAACATGAGAAAATATCTTGTTTTAAGTGAAACAATCTGCCAGTGGAAGTAATACATCTTAAAAATCAATATTAAAGAATTATTTATTGAAAACAAGCTTCTATTTTTGCAATAAAGTTGCCTGTAAGTTAGTTTTGTCTCGTTTCAATTGTACTAAGTTATTTGTAGTAGAAACAAGACTAAAACTACTTGGTAAGATTTTGTGTTTTTGCAGTGTGGTCTAAGTTAACAGCATTTCTGAAACCCATCTGTTCTATTATACAATGTTTATAAAGAACTCAAAATAAAAAAAAACAAATCGTCAAGAGCACAGCTTTAATATAAATAATTAAAAGCATTATAGACAAGAAAAGAAAATCCTGAAATGTGAAGGAGATTGATCCGATTAGGAATTTTGGCAGCTTTCCGCTCCCCTTCTAAAGGGCGACATGAGTGAAATGCATGGCCTTTTCCAGCATCCATTAAACAGATGAGTCTGAATGCTGGTTGGGAAAAAGGCTCTGAGACTGTAACACTGAAACACTACTTTACAAGAGCCAATCAGCCATAACCAAAAGGCTTGCTGAAAATAAAAGCAATGGTGTCCAAGTGCAGAATCAGCAGCTTATAAATACACCTGCGTGGCAGATGTGAATCATTGTTACAGTCGACCAAAAACTCTTTTTACATCGCAAACAAACCCTCAGCAGAATGATCAGTGAAGTTAACTTACTATTAAGTCCTGCTTGTTTTATCTATAATGTGCAACGTGTGACTTTTTAGACAAACAACTGAACAGAAACATAAATCCGGAAATATCTTCATTTAGTTTTCAGACTACTTTGGTAAAAATATATTACTGTGTAATCGTACAAGAATAATTTAATGATATGCTAATAGTGGAAATGTAAACAGAGATGAGCTGCGTTTCCTTACCTGGCAGCTTGAACAGCACTCAGCTGGATGCCCTGGTTATCACTGGTGGCATTCTGCAAGTCAACATAGCAACTATATGAGCAGTACTGCATTTAAAAGAAATAAATATATCTATTTAAAAGACACAATATAATTTCTTACTTGTATTGATTTGAACGGTTTTAAAATTTTCTAATGTTGCTGCATGTTTAAAAATGCCTGACTGAATAACCTAGAAATGAATTTAAAATATTGAAATCAACTTACTTGTACTATTGTTTCAAGAGAGGTGTTTTGCTGCAAAAGAAGATTACAGAGATCAGCTTCAGAAGAGATGTAAATTAAAACATGTTAAACATTAAACACAAGAATGAGAGTGATGCTTGAAAGGTCATCATGGTGTGTTTACTGACAAATAGTGAACAAAGAAGGCCTCTGGATGTTTTGCATATTACAAGCTAATGAGGAGCATAGACGGCCGGTGATGTAGAAGGCGATGCTTACCAGCGGTCTACAAGATGGATGCATAACAAACACATCACTGACATTTTACCTCAACGGATGTTTTCTACACCAAACTTCACCGAATGGAGGGCACCTTAATCGTCCTTTTTACAGAGTTTCTACAGGTTTTATCAAGTCAATTTTAAGATTTTTTTAATGGCTTTTTAAGACTTATGAATTTAATTTAAGACGTATATCTCCACAGAAAGGTACAAACGTCTTCCAGCCAAATAGTGATAAATTTGCAAATGATCAAACATCACCAGTGATTTCATCTAGAAATATGTCGTTTTCTGAGGATTCAAATTAGACCCTTGTTCACTTATTGGGGTTATGTTTCCCGTTTGGCCACTAGACTCTTATTACGTTTGAACTCCTTAAATCAGACTATGTGAAGAAGACGGATATAATATTTTATATTACTGGTTGTTCGCGTGCAAATGAAACATCCTCAAGTCAGGTGTAAATTGGTCATTTGAAACCATTACTTCAAACAGACACTGCACTAAGAGAAAACCCACCAACCTTTTTAAGACCATTAACATTGAAATTTAATACCTGTCTTAAATTTATAGTAGTAGTGACAAGCCTTTTAGCACAGAATGAACACGGCATCGTATGAGTTGACAATAGAAGTGAGACAATGGAGAAGATGAACATTATCCAGCCAAAAGGCGCTAAATTTACACTTTACATGTGATAAATTTACACTTTACAAAAGCTAACTAGCGGCTTGTTAGCCAAAGCCGCAACCTCCTTGAGTCACAGAACTCAATGATTATGCTTGCAGGTGACTCAAGTGTTTGCCTGGCAGAAAAGTTACATGAAACGAAAAAACCCTGCAAGGTTAAATAGTAATGCCATGACAAAATGTAAGACCTTGATTGCCGTATTTAAGGAAAACTTATATTTTTAATCAATTTAAGGCATTTTAAGGCCTTTATTTTAGATGCATGAATTCAAGACCTTTTAAGGGTGTGTGGAACCCTTCCATAATTTCGATCTAAATCATCATTATCAGATATTGTCATTCTTCAGATATAAAAACAGTTGAGTAAAATAAAAAAACCTGCTTAAGTAATTCATAATTCAGAAAACACTTATCAAAAAGCACAAATTAGGGGTGAAATTGCACTTTTTGTTGGAAAAAAAAGAAGATCTGTGACAAACCAAATGTGACAGAAAGAAATAACCCAGGCATTACTGTAGACGCCTTTCAATATTCCCACAGCAGGGACAAGGCCCCTCTAAAGCCTTTCACCGAGTCTGACCAGTAGGCTTTTGCTGATATACTGCCAAAAGCAGCCTTCAGCACCGTAAAGTAGTTACAGTGATTGACTCTCAACAGCTGAGTGGACATTTTAATCCCACAATGCCACCAAACCCAGAGACCTTTACTGAAGGTGGGAGTCCTGATCGATCTTTTATTCCTCCCCGTGACATTTTTAGTGTGTAAAACGGACCGCTCTGATGTTCGCCCCGACTGCATGTTCTGAAAGACGGCCACGGAGGGTTTTATGATGCAAGAGCAAATTTAGGGCTGCGCAATATTTAAAAAAACAGTAAGATATCAGACATAATTGGCGGAAACTGTTACAATTATCTCTATTTTCCTCTCTCTTCTCTTCTTTACCCTACTACTCAGCTCAGTCACTTCAATCTGTACTGATTGTGCAGCTAAAGCCTCTTCATCTGGCCAAATATACCATTGGCATGCAGTAGAAATGCATGTCACTTAAAATGTTATAGCTGACTAAATATTGCTGCTTTTGTGATTCCTTTTGCTGCTGCAAAAATGATAGAAATTCGATACATTGCACAACTCTAGTACAAATGAATACTATTTGGTGAAAATAATCCTTAAAAACAGTGTACAGTGAATAGTTCAAGTTCTGGTGGTAAACTTAACACCCAAAACAAGAAAACTGATTATTAATACCTATGATTTCAGTCTGTTTTTATAGACCATTAACATTGTCCACAAAGGTATAATTTAAACATGAAGGATGAGGTTAGCTGCACTTTGTGCTTTGATTACGTCGGTAAATCTCATGAGATTATTTCTGAACATCGATATATTCTCAAAGTACCAAAGAAGCCTCACATGAGCAGCACAAATTCAACTATTAAGATAAAAAATGTTGACTGGATTTTTAGACAACGACTAGACTGAGAACAGAGAAATAAAAAAAAACAAAAAACGTACCGATCTGAAATCTCCATCAACATCAGAGTCCTCGCACACGTCTTCGTGGGGAACGTTCCTCCTCTTCAGGAGGTGCTCATCTCTTTTGTGCTGTGGCGAAAGGAACAGAGTAAGTACTTAATAAAAACACTGGAATATTTATAAGGTCTCAGACTAGAAACAGACAACTGTCTAACTGGGTAGTTTTAGTTGATGACACAATATGACCAAGAGATTACCTTTCTGAGCTCCACCACTACCTCGGTCCTCTGTCGTCTCATGGTCTGTAGAAAACATATGAACATTAGACAACAAGAAAAATACCAACCAATAAAAGTAAAAATGATACAAAATCACTGATCATACAGCAAAGTTAAACTCTATAGCTGGACACTGCATGCGATAGCCATAATGTACAGTCTGACCTATTGCAACGTGGCTTCAGTTAGTAGTTATTTTACTAGAATTATATTTGGGTTAGTCTGGTATGTTTCATCAATACATACCAGAAATACCTTCGTTATGTAGTGAATATTGTGTTGCTTTGGGAAAAACACTTGATGAAAACAGACATCAAAGGCTCACTGATAACATTGGCCAATTGCAGTTTGCAGAAATTTTACTTTGATTCTCTGCTGATCCTGCAGACTCTGGGAGCTTGAGCTCCATATAAAAACAGAAATGTAGTTTCATCTAACAGCTAAAGTCCATCTTTATATGGGCAAGACTAATGCTAGATTAGTATTTTTAAGCAACAAACATAAACATACCATAAAATAAAATATGAAAACCAGGAGATGGGATATTTTCACTTAGTAAGAAATATTTTTATCTGCAATAACAGATAAAAATTTAGACACGACTCCACTGCAAAGACTGAAAGAGTCTAAAACGCATATTGATAACAGTTGTCAATTAATATTTACTCAGTGCAAACATAAAGTATCTTGAGGTTTTTAATAGTTTTATGTATCTATGGTTTAAAGTTGTCTTCATGTGAAGCAGGAGAAACCAAAAAGATGACAGGAACTTTCCTCGACTGCATGGAGCGAACTACAGGTACAACTCAAGAAATTTGAATACTGTGAAAATTTTAAATCTGTTGTCACTCTTTTCAGAAAGTAAAACTCTAAAATTAGAAACAGAAATGTTAGGCTTCTGAAAAGTATGTTCCCTTCAATGTATTCATTATTTTTACAGTGCTCCGCTTGCATGAATTTACTGCATCAGTGCGGCATGGCTTGGAGGGGATCAGCCAGTGGTTCTGCTGAGGTGTGATGGCAGCCCAGAGAAATGCAAACTTTATTTTCATCTAAAAACAGAACTTTGGACTCCTGAGCAACAGTCCAGTTCTTTCTCTCCTCAGCCCGGGAGAAATGCTCCTGACGTTTGTCTTTGGTTCAGTATTGGCATGACATTTATCGCCCATGTGGGATTTGTCTCTTTAAGGCTCTGTAGATGTCGCCTCCTTGTGAATCCTCCCAAATTATGGAGTAGATTTGGATTAAAAATCATCCAAGCTATAGTTATCCTTGTTGCTGATGCACCTTTGCCTTCCACAATTTTTTCTTTCACTCAACTTTCTAAGAAATTAGTATTAATATTTACTTTTCACAGTAATGTTTTGACAGTGAACTTTGGATTTTCATTGTCTGCAAGGCATAACCATTAAAAATCATAAGAAAAAAAGGCTTAACAAATTTCACTTTATGTGTAGCAAATCAATATAATAACCAAGTCTGGAAAGCAGTGGGCTGCAGGCTGGCTACTCAAGCAAATACCTGGACTAATTCACAATCTAGCATCAGTTTGGTATATTGGTGTCACTCTGTGATTAATAACTTTTGAGTCTTTATTATAAAATTTTGCTTATTTTTGTTTAATTCTATGCATCAATACCAAACAACATAAACATAAACATTACAATAACTGTAATTATTAGTATGTTTATAGCAAAACTAGAAAAAAATTATTGTTTTTCCGCTTTAACTAAAATCGGTAACATAATGTTGCACATTTTATTACAAAGTTTGGTGGAAAAGCATGCTAGTGTGAAGCTGGAATATCATCCCTGAAGGATATGAAAGTCTATATTTTGAGTCTCATGTTTCTTCAGTCGGTCGTGGCAGACAGACACGCGCTCACACTGAACCGATTCTGTAAGATGTTTCTTCACGTTTTAAAGAATCGTTCCTTTCTAGCACTGCCAACAGTTTGCTCAACACAACAGATCATCCACATGCCTCCACTGGAGAATAGTTTGCCTCAAAGTCAATGATGGCAATGATTTAATCAACTGAAATGCTGATTAAAATCATTAATCAGGATGATTTTTCACTAAACTACATTTTAAACCAAAATGGCCTGCACTGTACTTTAACAAGGATTGATTAGGGGTGTAGGTATTGAACTTTAATCTGCATACAAGAAGACTGTACTTTATTATTTGCTGACATCATTTCTGAATGTGAATTGGACCTGTTTTAATGCAAGTTGTGTGAATTTCAGAACAATCATAATTGATCTGGTGTTTCACTTGTGGCCAGATTTAAATTCAGTCGTGTGTCTAAACACAGGGGCACTTATACATTTAATGGCATTTAACTGAGCAGATACAGTTTTGGTTGGTGACCAGGTGCTTGTTCAGAGTTAAAGGGTGTGTTCAGCATTTACATACCTCAATGTATAGTTGTTACCACGCTAAAAGACGACATGACCCCTGAGGTCCGTCACACTGACAGAAAGCAGTTGTCAAACAGGATGTATGAGTATTTCGGAATCATACACGCCACCAGTGAGCCGATCTAGATTAATATCGACACCCACCGGCCTCCATGAGACCCTGACACGCCGAGCTGACTGTAAATCACCTGGCTATGTATCGATCCGACAGCAGATAGCATGTTTAGCTTTCATCTGTCAATCATTTCAACTGAAAAAAAAGTAGATATTTGGGATTTAAGCACACGCAGTTTAAACACGTAGTCAAAACGTTATTATTTACACCGACTTTACAGCAACGTAACGGGGCAGCTAAGATGCTAACTGGTTTCCGCCATTGTTTTTGATTATCGGGACGGGGGATGGGTGGAACTGCAGCTACTACCAAGCTAAGCAGGTTAGCCTGCTGCAGTGCTAAAATGACGTTAATCTACTGTCATGCTAACAAAGCTACAAGGGGAATACTTCTATTCCAGTAGATTAAACATTTACATTCACTATATATACTTTTTGTTATATGGGTTACATTTGACACCGAGCAAAAAGGAATCGGGAAATGATATGCTTCAGTTGAGCTAGCCAGCCCCCAGCGGGCCTAGCTCACCCAGCGGAGGCTTTTCTGACATGTTTAACAAGCAGCGCGGTCTGCTGGGGTAACGAAACCAAAAACCCGAACGGGGAGACCTCCACGGCGAGGCCAGCAGTCTCCACTGGCTTATAAGTGAAGGCCCCGACCGGGTTCAGGCACCAGAGTTCCCCGATGAGTGGGAATTAGAAACGACGTCACAGCGGAGTAGAGAGGCGAACGCTGGCCGTGAACGCAGCAGCGTTGGCGGCGGCAGCGCAGACTCCTATCAGAGGCACAACTTTTACCTCCAAATCTCGGCCCTTATTCTTGAAATTCTTCAGCCGCTGGTTGTCCAGTTTCTCGTTGTCAGCCATGTTAGCGCTTCTGGGTAACGTTGGATAGAGTTAGGCTCTTGAATTTAGCTGGTGTGCTACCCCCTTTTCTGGTTCTCTTTTCGTAGCCTGTCGTTAGCTGAGTATTTTCTACTGCTGCTGTCCGCGGTGCATACTGGGAATGCCGGGTGGTGGAGGGCAGCCTCGCGCTGGCGTAGAGGAAGGGTGGGGAAATCCCCCTCACTCTCATTGGTCTCTCCGCTCACGTCTGGGTGGTGGGAGCGCCACACCTTACTCTCTCAGGCAATGCCCACGCAATCATAGCTACTAATATATA
>CAEFZX010009170.1:0-18040 GCA_903066825.1 Alfaro cultratus
AGTCGAAAAAGTCGCAAGGAAAAGAGTCGAAAAGGTCGCAAGGAAAAGAGTCGAAAAAGTCGCAAGGAAAAGAGTCGAAAAAGTCGCAAGGAAAAGAGTCGAAAAAGTCGCAAGGAAAAGAGTCGAAAAAGTCGCAAGGAAAAGAGTCGAAAAGGTCGCAAGGAAAAGAGTCGAAAAAGTCGCAAGGAAAAGAGTCGGAAAAGAGTCGAAAAAGTCGCAAGGAAAAGAGTCGGAAAAGTCGCAAGGAAAAGAGTCGAAAGAGTCGACTCTTCTCCAGAATTGTCAGAGTTGCTTCTCCGGCAACTCTGGAGAAGAAAACGTCGACTCTTCTCCAACGTAGGGGATGGGTCGCAAGGAAAAGAGTCGACTCTTCTCCAGAGTTGCCGGAGTTGCTTCTCCGGCAACTCTGGAGAAAAAAACGTCGACTCTTCTCCAAAGTCGGGGACGGGTCGCAAGGAAAAGAGTCGACTCTTCTCCAGAGCGGCCGGAGTTGCTTCTCCGGCAACTCTGGAGAAGAAAACGTCCACTCTTCTCCAACGTAGGGGAAGGGTCGCAAGGAAAAGAGTCAAAAAGTTTGTACCCAGAGGAAGTGCTCTCGTCCTTAGAGCTACCTCTGTCGTCTTCTCCACCTGGAAATATTTTGTCGCAAACTTTCCTTAATCCTGTTGTAGCCAAATATCCGATGCCAAAACCAAGTGGTAAAAATACGCTCACTAACACTTCTGCCACCTTGAAAATAGTTCCGATAAAACACTGGTGACATTAGAAGACCTGGTTGGATATGAACTGATGCTTTGAAACACAAGCATTCATAACCTCAGATGTTCATTGATCTTGAACCGCATGTCATAGATGAGGTCATAGCTACAATGAGGTCACTGTAGTTCTGGGGGAATGTCTTGCTTCTGCTCGTGGCTATGGAAACGATCAGATCAGTTCTGCATGACCCAAACTATTAACCCTTTGCAATGGCATCACTTAATCATTCGAAGCGCCATGATGTTGTGGACATTCAATTAATGAGTCACCTCAAAGTTCTTTGATGGTAGTAAAATAGCTATGATGTTTGATTCTGGGGAAGAAAATGTAGAAAATGTCCTATAGGTTAGTTTTAGCCCAAAACTATATGTAAAACAACATCCTTGGGACTCACCCGAGTCACTAAAACCAACCTGGTTCAGTAACAAGTGCAAGTTGTAATATAGAGAAAGAGCGACTGTTAACAGGTGTGCCCTGTGAAACTAGTTGACTGCAGGCTGCTCAGTCTGGCTAATTCACAGGGGGAAGAAGGGTGGGGCATCTGGACGTAGGTCGTCAGAAACCAGGCTAGTCTTTCTCGACATCAGCTTAAACAGAGTTTACTTCAGTCCCAGCAGATTTAGGAAACTCATTTGACCCGTTAGACGGAGAGCTGGTAGCACATCTCCCCTCTCAGAAAAGGAAGTAGAGACTGAGAGAGTAGAGAGAGAAGGGGGGAGGGGATGTTGCGCAACGACACTACCAAATACTTTCTCACTCTTGAGTAATTTGTTGGATGGCTACTTTTTATTTTTACTTTAGTATGTGTTCTGGCGGAATCCCCTGTGAGACGGAGCTTTAACTCCCATCTCCGGCAGAACTTCGAACACGTTCCGGGGCAGGTGGGGGACATTGAGTCTGAGTGGACCATGTTCCGTGCCTCCATTGCCGAGGCGGCCAATCGGAGCTGTGGCCGTAAGGTTGTCGGTGCCTGTCGTGGAGGCAACCCTCAAACCCGTTGGTGGACACCTTCGGTGAGGGAAGCCATCAGGCTGAAGAAGGAGTCCTATCGGGCCTTTCTGGCCTGTGGGACTCCAGAAGCAGCTGATGGGTACCGGCAGGCGAAGCGGCATGCGGCTCGGGTGGTTGCTGAGGCAAAAACTCGGGCGTGGGAGGAGTTTGGAGAGACCATGGAGAAAGACTTCCGTAAGGCTTCGAGGCAATTCTGGACCACCATCCGGCATCTCAGGAGGGGGAAGCAGTGCAGCACCAACACTGTTTATAGTGGGGATGGTGTGCTGCTGACCTCGACTCGGGGCCGGTGGGCGGAATACTTCAAAGACCTCCTCAATCCCACCAACATGCCTTCCATTGAGGAAGCTGAGCCTGGGGACTCTGGGTCAGGTTCTCCAATCTCTGGGGACGAGGTCGCCGAGGTGGTTAAAAAACTCCTCGGTGGCAGAGCCCCGAGGGTGGATGAGATTCGGCTGGAGTTCCTTAAGGCTGGATGTTGTAGGGTTGTGTTGGCTGACGCGACTCTGCAATATCGCATGGACAATGGGGGCAGTTCCCCTGGATTGGGAGACTGGGGTGGTGGTCCCCCTGTTCAAAAAGGGAGACCGGAGGGTGTGCTCCAATTATAGAGGGATCACACGCTTAAGCCTCCCTGGCAAGGTCTATTCAGGGGTCCTTGAGAGGAGGGTCCGTCGGATAGTCGAACCTCGGATTCAGGAAGAGCAGTTTGGTTTTCGTCCTGGTCGTGGAACACTGGACCAGCTCTACAAACTCAGCAGGGTCCTGGAGGGTGCATGGGAGTTCGCCCAACCGGTCTACATGTGTTTTGTGGACTTGGAGAAGGCATTTGACCGTTCACGAATGAGGGAAGGAGGGAGCGTGAGATCGACAGGTGGATTGGCGTGGCGTCTGCCGTGAAGCGGGCGCTGTACCGGTCCATCGTGGTGAAGAGAGAGCTGAACCAAAAAGCGAAGCTCTCGATTTACCGGTCGATCTACGTTCCTACCCTCATCTATGGTCATGAGCTTTGGGTCGTGACCGAAAGAACGAGATCGCGGATACAAGTGGCCGAAATGGGTTTTCTCCGTAGGGTGGCTGGGCTCTCCCTTAGAGATAGGGTGAGAAGCTCAGTCATCCGGGAGGGANCCAGTTGAGGTGGCTCGGGCATCTGGTCAGGATGCCTCCTGGACGCCTCCCTGGTGAGGTGTTCTGGGCACGTCCCACCGGGAGGAGGCCCCGGGGAAGACCCAGGACACGCTGGAGGGTCTATGTTTCTCGGATGGCCTGGGAACGCCTTGGGATTCTCCTGGAAGAGCTGGAAGAAGTGGCTGGGGAGAGGGAAGTCTGGGGCTCCCTTCTGAAGCTGCTAACTCCGCGACAAGACCCCGGATAAGTGGAAGACAATGGATGGATGAAAAATATGTTGAAGTAGTAATACTCTTATTTGCATAAAAGAGTCCCTCTCTGCCCATCTTTGGTTAAATACAAAGTGCTCTGACAGAACAAAGGAACTCGACCCAGTTCAATACCATTATTCATCTCGTCAGACGGTCAGGCTGATTCGTCCCATCAAGTCTGAGTCACGTTTGCTCGCTCAGCTCTTTCTGAAATCGCCAGACCTGTCTGCCAAGAATAAACCCGATCGATGCCAGAAACCAGCTGGCAGACAACGTTTCGTCAGATGGTGGTGCAACAGGGGGCAACAGACGCTGTGACTCAGCACGCGGATCCCAGGTTATGAAACCCCGTTCTTTATGTATTTGTTTTTTAGGAGACTCTGCACGTCTCCTTTCAAGGTCAGCATTGATTGGTCCGCTGCTGAGTCAGAGCAGAAACACAGAAGGAGGTGGAATCGGCTCTGGATCGAAGCGTTGGAAGGTGGGCGGACGGAGGAGGCATGGGACAGACGAGCAAGAAGGAGATCAGAGTTTCAGAACAGAGTTTGATCCCTGCAGGGTTCCTATCTGATAGATGAAGAGGAGGATGAAGAAGAGGAGGAAGGGGCAAGACTTAACTCCGAGTTGCTGTTTAGATAAGATGCTGGGAATACAATTTCTTTCTAAAGAAAGACATACAATAAAAGTGTTTTAAAGGTGACCTATTGTGCTTTTATGAAAAGGTTCAGATAGGTTTATGTCCTACACAAAACCTGTTCATCTCATTTTTTGCACAAAATTATTCTTAGATAATCAGATTTCAGTCAGATCAGTTCTGCCTGGATGTTTTAGGGAGTCTTGTGACTTTAAATCCAAATACACTGCTACCCCCCAACTCAACATTTACACACGCCTGGCTGCAAACAAATGTGAAATTATACAATCATATGTCTTTAAAAAGCAGAAGTGGAGCCTTCTGCACAATTAACAAGAATGCAGCAAGTGGTTTCTGGATGGAGAGTAAACAACAAAATACTTCTCTTTTCCAGCAGCCATTGTACAGTGCATACAGCGTTAAAACCAGCTGACCAAATGTGCCGAAGCTCAGCTGGGGTTGCTAGGTAACGGGCAGAACTCTGCAATGGCTCTGAGTACTGAAAAGTTAGTACTCAGAGGAATCATAAATATCCCCATAATGCAACTGAAGTTTATTTATTGGCATATAAATACATAAAATAGTAAGGCATAGTAACATTACTATGCAAAATAAAGGACTCTGAACTTAAATTTATTCGAAAACCCTCTTGAATAATTCTCCAAAGAAGAGTGGGTCAACACTGTTCACTGCCAATTATTGCAAATGCCTTTTTCTTAATAAATGAAACGATTACCATAGATGGATGGATCCACAAAGACTCGCCACAGCAGCATTAAATAAAAACTCTCAGTGAGCAGGGTAAGCAGTCGGAGACGGCTGCTGCATTTCTTTTTTGCACCATCCATCCAGCTGAGTCACTGCTGCTCATTAGCTAATTAAGCTGCAGGAGAAAATTAACAGCTCCCTCTGAAAAGCTTTCAGGGCGTCAATCACATCAGAGTCACTCTGTTTTCAGACTTTATTAGATCTACTCACAATTTTCAAGTAAATTTGTTTGTGTTTGTGTCAGTAAAGCAAATTAAACTCCATATGAAGGATGACTTCTGACTCTCAGATCATTCACCCTTCAATCAACTTCCTCTTTTCTGAGGAAATGTTTGCTAGTTAACGACATTAGAGAAATAAAAATCCTATTTTCCAGTTTCTACTGAGATCAAAATGATAAACTGCAAACTAAATATTGCGTTAGAAACTAAATATTTAGCTTCCAACTAAATATTTAATTTAACTAAATAGTCAGCTCCAAACTAAACAAGAGCTAAATATGTAATTTCACAAAGTAAACATTTAGCTCTTGTTTTATCAAAATAGTGTGCTTGCTAAATAAATATTTATATTGAAGTTACATATTTATTTTGGATCGAAATATTTAGTTTGCTATAATATTTAGTTTGTTAACTAAATATTTAGTAAACAAGCTAAATATTTCTGATATAAAAATTCAATTTGCTAACAAAATATTTACCTCTGACCTAATAATTTGTTTGCAAACAAAATTTTAGCTTATAAACTAAACTCAATATTTTGTTTGCAAGCTAAATATTTGGTTGACAGATTGAAAATTTAGCTTGTTAACCAAATATCTATTATACAAATACTGATATGAATATTTATCTTACTAACAAATTGTTTATCAAAATATTTAGTTTGTGAACTAAATATTTAACTTGCTGATTAAATATTTAGATTAAAACTGTCATTTATAAGAATTTAACAGCATAGTGAAAACCATTCCCTATTTTTTCTCTTATGACAGGCTAAATAACTCACATTACTACTTTGACGGTCTATCTTTGCAAAGGCCACTCTCTACCTTTATGTAGAACTTTCCAAGTAAAATCAGATAAAACACCAGAAAGACATGTACATAAAACACTAAAATACTCAAACATTGAGGTTGGATACAGATCATTTGAGAATGTAATAAAATATAAATAAATGAAGTGCAAAAAGTGGCTCCAGAATATAAGAACAAGTGAGGAAAATGTCTTGCAGTTTAATTAAAACCTGTTCAGGAACTAAATCACAGCCTGTCACTGAAAAAGCACCACAGAGATTCATTCAGGAGGCATCAGGATGTCGTTCTTTCAGTAACAAAACTTGATTTAAACAGAAAAGAGTAGCTTCAAGTAAGCCAATTCAGTGGGATTTATGATCTCAGCTCTTACCCAGCATCCCTTTCTCCGCATTGGACAGACAAAGGTCCTTTTCGGCTGACGGCAGAGCGAACGTCACCACGTAGCATTCGACTCCGTCGGCCATGAGAGCCAGACCCAGCACCATGAAGAGCATCCACTGGAACTTCCCGTGGCCGCAGTCCTGCATGATGTCCTCATACTGCTCCGATAACTCTTCCAGCTCGGACGCGGCGCTGCCGCCTTCTCTGGACTTCGCCCTGACATAGAAAACATTTGGAGTCTGTTGTTCATAAGATGGAATCTGAAAATAACCTCATAATGCACTGTATTATAACAGAAAGCTCTAATAAAATGTGTTCTATATCGTCTGGGTGTTTAACATTTCGGCCTTATTTTTCTGATTCTCACTGATTCTCTTTAGGGGTTTTCTGAATTTTGTGAGATCTGTGATCGGCTGATACTTACATATGAAGCAGATCTTATCTCTTGATCTTATCTACCTTAGCCAACTTCTAAAAATCAACCACTGTCCTCTTCTGCTTTGCAGTGAGAGAGGTTTGACTGACAGACTGGCCCACCAGATCATACCTGCTGAAGTTACCAATAGTCGCTTCTCTGTTTCCAACTTAGCAACTTCCTTGCGATATTTAGCCACATTTCAGACCAAAAAACATCCGTATTGGCCAAAATCAGAATCGGCAGGTCAGGCTTTTTAAAGATCAGTAATTAGTGATCGGCTGGAAAACTTCAACTGGTGCACCCATAGTTCTGTTGTCCTGAAGAATTGTTTCCATAAACAATGCAATTACTCTGCCTCATCCTCGTCTTCATCTCATTCAGGCCAATTCCAGACTCTGGCAAACATATTTTAAAACTTAATAAAAAATATGTTTGTTACATATTTATTGTCATCAATATGAAAACAAATATCTTTTTTTACAGATAATATGTCCCATAAGCGCCCAGTACTAATTCCTGAAATACATCGCTCAGTCAGAAACAACTAATTAGAGCCAGGAGGAGCATCTTAGTGCTGTCAATCATCCTCGAGTACATTCACCTCACACCCTTCCCCTTTCCATCTGCTATGCTACAGCTGGTTCATCACAACAGAACCTGATATTTAGCTTGAAGCAAAAATATTTAGATTATTAGATAAGCTAAATATAATTTTGTTTATTAAATAATATTAATAAGCTAAATATTATCTTATTAATATTAACTAATATTAATAGCTAATATAAATTATTATTATTTTATATTATAATATAAATAATTCTATATATTATAATATAAATAATAATAATAATTTATATTATAAATATATTATTTATGAACATATTTATAAAGAAATATTTATAATATTTCTTTATAAATATAAATATAATATTTATATTTATAATATTTTCTTTATAAAGAAATATTTATAATATTTCTTTATAAATATTATAAAGAAATAATAATATTATTATTATATTATATATATAATAATATATATAATATATTATATAATAGCTAAATATTTGTAAACTAAATGACTTAGTTTACAAATATTTAGTTTGTAAACTAAATGACTTACTTTTTTTAGGCCATGTTTTCCTGTAATGGTAATTTGTTTCTATGCCATTATGAGATTGATTAACAGCGCTAAGACCCTACTCCTGCCACTGATTGGTTGTTTTTGGTTGGGAGTTGTGTATTTCTTTAGACGGTGATACCAGCTCAAGGAGGAAGTGGAGCATATCGATCTTTTCACAGATTATCTTTGTCAAAGATACAATAACAAATTTTGCTGGACTATAATTTGTCCCAGAAGTTTTTGCAATAAACGAAAACATTGTTGTTTTGAGACCATTTTCAATAATGTAATGGTATAATAATGCAAGAACACATTCTCAAAGATCAACGTTAAATTCTAATGAACATTTAACACTGGAACTGGAAGACATTTAAAATATACAAAATAAACAAAACAGAAACAACAAATGAATTATGAAGATCAAATTCCTCCAAAAAGAGAGAGCTAGTTGAGACAAAGCAGTAGACTAAAGACTTTTATCATCCAAGTTTTGGTAGAAAGAGAGGAAAGAGAAAAACAATAAATAATGTAAATTGAAATTATCTAATTTGTTTTAATTTATCATTGGACAATGATTTATTTCTTATTTCAACAGGCCTACTCATAACATACTGTCACGACATGGTGACAGTTTTAAAAGATTTTTGGTAAAGTTTCATACTGTAGCCTTAGAGCAAAGAGTAATGCCTCACCGTGCGGCTCTCTGTGCGGCCTTCACCTCATCAGGATGTGGAATCCCCTGGTATTCTCCTTCGTACATCTGATCTTCATCATCGTGTCCCTCTGTCACGTCGCTCGCTGCGTCCTCTTCCTGAGGAGGATAATCTGCCTGGTAACCGTAGCCGTCAGGACCGCCGCCTTCTCCGTAACTCCCATAGCTGTCCCCGCCTCCCTGGTGGTATACGTTGTTCTGGTAATGGTCCGCCATTTCAGCTAGTTCAGCATTTAATAATGAGGGAACTAAAAATAAACTTGCTATCTCTTATGATGTTCTGGCAGAAAGATAACACAATGGACGTTCTTGTTTGCACTTTTTGGTGACCAAAAACTAAATCCTACAGAAATCTCTCATCATTTGCTTGTTTTTTTATTTGGCTGAAAGTAGAAAGTCAAAGTCGCTGCAGTCATGTATTGTTGGAGGAAAGTCAAAAATCCAATATGGAGTCTTCATCAATTTGATCCTGGAAACAGAAAAATACCCATTAGTTAATTCTCCCTTAACAGCAGTGCCTAAAGCAAAAGATCAATTTGAGAAAAGGTACTCAGAAATTTCCATTCTTTTCTAGAAAATGTCTGAGTTTGAAAAGTCAAAAATTTGCTAGAAAACAATCTAAAATTTTTAGATGAAGCTCAGATATTTTCTAAAACAAAAAAAAAAGTGGATATTTCTGAGTTTGAAAAATGACAAATTTGTTAGAAACAAACTTGGAAATTTTGTGATTAATCTCAGAAATTTTCTGCACAATTTAAATCTATACAAAATTCTGATTTTGAAAAGTCAAGAAATGGCAAGAAAAAAATCTGAAATTTTTAGGTGAAGCTCAGAAATTTTCTAAAAAAAAACAAACAAAACTATGACATTTCTGAGTTTCAAAAGTCCAACATTTTAAATTTTTTTCTGGAAAATTTCTCAGACTTTTCTCAAGTTTTCTAGGTTTTTTTTGTTAATTTACTCCTCCTTTTCTTTTTGCAGTGTCCCTATCACACCATCA
The DNA here is from genome assembly GCA_903066825.1 of Alfaro cultratus. Classification (NCBI taxonomy): domain Eukaryota; kingdom Metazoa; phylum Chordata; class Actinopteri; order Cyprinodontiformes; family Poeciliidae; genus Alfaro; species Alfaro cultratus. The sequence continues at coordinate 9,216 of CAEFZX010009170.1, forward strand.
TACAAACATGGTGATATTCAGTGGATTATGTTGTGTTTAGCTCCACTCTAAATGTACATATTATTACTGTTTAATGGACCTACAACTAAATGGCCAGGAACGATGCAAAATAGCGTATCTCAGTGGAAACAATACATAAGGCTCAAACCATATTATAGATCAATTTCCTTCTCATCCCAATTTAATGAAATGGGGCAATGAATATGGGATATTTTGTTTCACGTTATCTGGAAGCAATATCACATTACATTAAACGCTGAGGCTGTTGTTCTTCAATAAACGCACAGAATAGATCAAATGTTTTCCACAAATGTTGAGAGTTAAGATGATACACTGAGCAGTTTTCCACTTTGTTCATCACCCATATAACAGATGACCATAAGAACAATAAGCTTCTGCGGTTTCTTTTCTTCCCTCCCAAAGCTGCTAGTGATCAAACAGCATTATGCCATTAGGTTAACAGCAGAGCACCATTAGTGGTCAGAACTGCTGCAGTTACTGCGGCACTTTGTACCTCACAAACCAGCATTGTTTATCCGCCCACCAAGGTTTGTTGGGTTAATTCAATGGGGTGTTGCCCTCAGGGTTTACCTCCATAATCTGGTTCTGTTCCCCAGATTAGGAATGCAACATCGGTATCGGCCAATATCACTACCAAGCATTTTTGTCTATTTTCTAGTGCAAATATTTTAGTATACTTGAAAGACAAAACAAACTTATAAGTAACTTTTCAACACAATATAAAAACTTGTTTTAAATCAATCATTTCTTAATACTGAATAAATAAAGTACTGGTTCCACTAGCCGATTATTTCATTTATAACAAGACATTTTTTCAAGTAACTTTACAGCAAGATATAGGAGTTTGTTTTAAGTAAATAATTCTTGAATATAGATTTAAAAGTACAAAGTAAACTGATATTCATTTGTATAAGACATTAGGTATTTCCACAGGGGAAACCCCACATGATCCTCATGACGGTCCACTCTTTCAATATATTCAGCGGTTTATAAACAAGAGACGGGGTGCCACTGTAAAATTTTGCTGACAAACATATTTCTCAGATCAGATAGCTGAACAGTTCCTACTGTCTGTGCTTTATACGCCACAATTGTTACTCCAACAGTTCATGACAGCTTTGTGATCCAAGGTTTCCCCCAGAAAGCTTGCTAAGCCCTTGGTTGGGTGTAAGCGCAGTCATTCATCCAGCGACCTGTCGTGTTTTTGAGTTAAAAAATGTTTAAAGTTGACAAGAAATTTAAAAATATCACTTGATAATCATGTGTTACTGAAATATTGGAAGATTAATATGTGAACACTAAAGTCTTAAAAAATGCTAACATCTTAAAAAGACTTAACTGCTTGGCCTGGTGGGGGCACAAGTAAAGCCTGGTGGCCCGCCAGGCTTATAATACACTGGGGGAAACCCTGTGATCAACGCCATAATGCTGTTTAATTCTGGAGTCAAATGTGAGGCCATCTGCCTGACAGCTGAAGCATGGCCCAACTGGGTCATCAACAGGACAGGGATCCCAAACACAGCAGATTGGCTGAAAAACAACAGAATCAAGTCAAAGTCCAAACCTCAGCCTGATTGAAGTGCTGCTGTGGGACCTTTGGAGGGATGTGCAGAAGCAAACGCCTGCAAACCTCAAAGAACCAAATCAATACTGGAAGGAAGAGAGGATGAAAAATCCTCTGCAACAACGTGAGAGACGGATACAGTCTAAGGGAAGGGAGAAGGAATAGGGTGTAGGGAGCAGAGTCTTAGGGTTCATTCACACCAGACCTGTTCGCCTCTTCAATCAAATTCTGGTTTGTTTGTCTAGAAAGTCCGGTTTACTTGTGGAGGTGTGAATGCAGAATCAAACCAAAGAGTGAGCTCTGATCTATCTACAAACCTCGTCTTGGTTCGGTTGAAGTGAACCCTGATGTGGTTCGAATGCACACGTGAACACCAAGTGGACTGGAAACTGCTCCAAAAGCAGGAAGTGGAATGCAGCGCAGGGCATTCTGGCTACATACAACCAAAACAAATATGCAAGGCTAGCGCTAGCGGGAGAAATGCCTTGTGGTCTTTTACCAAACACAAAAGAGAAATCCTACAGTCGCTAAAACCTAAACTACTCAATTTGTTGACATTTTGTGAAGAAGGAAGTTGCGCTCAGTGTCTTCTTCAGAGGTTTTCATGTCGTTTTCTTCAGCGGTTCTTGGTGCACCGCCCCAACAGGTGAAGAGGGGAACAGGTTTATCAAAGAGTTTGGTTCGTTTGACACAGTGAAGTATGAAAGCGAACTGCAGCAGCTGAAAATGTAACAAATGTTACAAATTTGGTCCCAATTGAACCGAGTCTACTGGACAATCAGGTGTGAATCCCCCTATAACTCTGCACAAGAGTATGGCATGACATGGAAATGCTTCAACACCAAAAAAGTGTTTTATACCAATAAGGAAGAGTTTTAGTCAATCATCTGGACTGAAATAGGGTTCAGACTGAATGCGAAGCACTCCACCATCAAGAAAGAAGAGCTGTCTCATTCTGGGAGATAAAAGTAACACCTGCACCAAAACACCTGGCCCCGTTTCCTGCTCCAGAAACACCACAGTGAAGCTGAGGCAGCTGCAGAGAGCCGCGTCAGCCCCGTCATTTAGAGCAGATTAATAATGCATCGAGTTTCTTTCTACACGGACTGAAGGCACTTTTGTGCTTCAAAGTGAAGCAGAAGGACAGCAGCTGCTTTAAACTGACGGAGGACGGATTTTCTTCAATGTTTTTCACATGACCTCGTTTAGAAGAACATCTAGTTGTTGATGAAAGCAGGCTAAATCCGACCGAGAAACTTACAGCTTGGCAAAGAGCTTCACCAAGCTAACCCAAAACAGGAGAAAATAAGATAAATGTAGCTAAAAGAAGCTAGGCGAATATGTAGAAAAACAAAATAGATTAAAATAAGCTAAAATGGGATAAACTTAGTCATGTTAGCCCCCCTTCCCTCCTAATTACCTTGGTGCACACCAAGCTAGTACCAAGCTAATTAATGGCAGGATAAAACCAAAGAAATGTTTAGCTAGAAGTTAAGATATAAGTAGATCAAATAAGCTACATTAAGACAAGGTAAAATAAGTTCAAATGAAAACAGTTAAGCTAGGATAATGTAAGCTAAGGGGAATAAACTAAACCACACAACACTAATCTAAGAAAATCTAAAAGTGTCCCGTGTTGAAATACAATTTAATATAATATCAAAGGGAATTTAATTTAATGAAAGTGAAAATATGGGATGCTATAATAACATAGCATATGCTAAGCTATCATAACCAAATAAAAGAAATAATGCAGGGCTAACCTTATGCAAGAAAAAAATAAGAAAAATTTACATAAATTTGGTTGAAGTGAACTCTGGCGTAGAATATGTGAACGCCAAGCGGATCAGAGACCGCTCCAAAAGCAGGAAGTGGACTACAGCACAGTGTATGCTGAGTAAATACAACCAAAACAAACATGTAAGTCTAGCGCTAGCGGAAAAAATGACTCAGGATTTTTGACCAAAGACAAAAGAGAAATACTGCAACCGCTAAAATCAGTCACCACTCCATTTTTGTTTACATTTCGTGAAAAAGGAAGTTGCGCTCATTGTCTTCTTCAGAGGTTTTTGATACTGGTCTGCTCTGCATCCCCAGAATCAGAACCAAAGACGGAGAATCAGAATTCGGCTTCTATGCTCCTCTAATGGAGCAAACTTCCAGAAAACTACAAAACTGCCAAAACACAGAGTTCCTTTAAATCAAGGCCTGCTTAGAGTTCCCTTTGATTAATAATAACTGGAACTTTGATCAATATACTTGATGTGTATTTTATTGATGCATTTGATGATGTCATTTGACAAATGTAATGTTTACCGTTTGTTTCATAACTGGTTACTGTGTGATGTTTTTATGACAAGTCTGAACTCATTTAAAATTTTCTGTGAACTTTCTGGGAGTTTAAATTGCAGATGTCATTAAAATCTGTGAATTTCTAACAGCAACTCTGGGTCATCAGTGGAGAGTAAAACCGGGGAATCCTGCTTCTAATGGAAAAGATGCCCTTTTTTACCCAGAAAGGTTTCTGTTCTCTGCTCCACAAACAGCAGACGAGTCAACAGTAACAATCTGTTTCTTTGCAGTCCAACAGTTGGCATGGAGCATGAAAATGATTTTTGAAATGTGAGAATAGTGTTTGCTTTGGTGTGTGATTACATAAGGCTGTCGGCACTAAATCCCTGCTGAACGGATACTTCAAAAGGTTCCAGCGGCTCATCAGAAACAGATCCATGTTCCGATTAGATATGAGATATAAAACTGAGTCCAAGAGGAAAAAGTTCTGATGCAGATCTCACATGCTTCATTTTGCTTCAAATATCAGAATAAAATCAAAGCCAGACAGAATTTAAATCCTCCAACTCACACAATAAAGAACAACAAAGCACTTCTCTTACCAGGACAAATAATCTTGAAGTATATCCGTTTGTTGGGGGGTTTTTGTGTGTGGTGTTTTCAGGAAATTAAAAATCTGCTGTGGACTTTGCAGAGAGCATCCCACGCTGAGGCAGGACTGAGAGATTACTGAGGGAGGACGATGCCAGCCTTTCCCAGTTTCACTGCAGCGCTCCTCCCTGCTAACGACGACCCCCCACCCCTCCACCCTGCCACGCCCTCAGTGGTTCAGTCCTCCTCAGAGAACCAAGATGAGCTGGAGCGTGCTACGTTCCTGCCAGGAGGGGGGAGGAGAGGCCTGAGGAGGCAGATGGTTGGCTGGTGGGAGGGGTTGAGGAATGGAGGGATGACAGATGTGTTGACTTACAGTAGAGATGCTCTAGATTCAATAAACGCATCACCACTTTGTTTTTTCCCCCTCTTTTCTTGATGATTGATTGATTTTACTGATCAATGTCACAACCATTGTGTGGAGCATATCCACATTAACACTATGATCCTTTGCAACTACGTCACTTAGGCTATGTTCACATTGCAGCCTGAAGCAACCCAAATCTGATTTCTTTTTCTTAATGCAACCTGAATCGGATCTTTTCATGACAGTCTGAACAACACCGATCGGATTTTTATAATGCGACCCAGGCCACTTGGATATCCGATATGTATCTGATGTTTTCAAATGTGACCCCAGTCCGTACAGCGAGGCAGCATTCATCCGACCTGAACATCATTGATACTCGACAAACGTCACTATTCTGCGTTCTGATACAGCAAACGGGAAGAAAAACAACAAATATATGGAACTATAATGAGAATTATGGTTCCTATAATTCCATAGAACTATGGAACCATAATTCTATGGAATTATGGTTCCATAGAATTAAGTTGTTAATGTGCTGGCTCCGGTCGGACAACAACTTCACAATCGTAAAATATGCATTAGCATCCATGATTACTTCCGCAAACACTGAGCACGCTCTCTGTGACGTCATTCCGCCCTTTACTGCGCATGCGGGACACTTTTAGGTCGTTTGTAGTTCACCCGAGAGTTCACATACAGGTGGCATATATTTGGAAGTGTGAACGACCACGCCAAAAATAAATTTAAAAAAAAAACCGATTTGACAAAAAATCGGAATTGAGTTACTTCAGGCTGCAGTGTGAACGTAGCCATTTTATCACTTGACTCGAGGTGCCATGATTAACAGAACAACTTAAATCGGTTTCCCAAGTTGTTTTTCTCAGTTTAGTCGTGGCTCTACTTGTTCTACTAAAGCTAATTTGTCTGTGAACGTAACACACTTGGAATATTTACAAAAGTTTGAAAAAGCTAGCTTAGAAACCGACCTGTACCACAGGAGGAAGTGCAGGTACTCGGAAAAAGGCAATTTCTTTACCTGAATTTTTTTCAGGTAAAGAAATTACCACATACCACTGAATTCACACAACATGATTTATGTCACTATGTCATAAACAGCGTTTCCCCATTACACCGGAGAAGCCTTAAAAAGGTACAGAAGAAGAGATGCTAACCAGTAGCTAGGCTACATGATGGTGCGGCACTGTCTCCATGGTTACCAACGGTAAGACATGTACCTTCTCCATAGTGCGATATTTAATATCTTTCTAGTCACACTTAGTGATACAGAATTTGAACGTTAATCTTCTTACCTTGTAAAAAGTGTTCGCTGTAAATCCGCGGTTACACCGAGGGCTGCCAGTCACGATTGACGGCCGCCATCTTATCTTTCCTCATTAAAAGTTATACAATAAAATGACAAATTTGGTTTGAATCCTTGCCGATCGCGCAGCACCCTGTGACCACTTTGAAAGTGAAATCAACTAAATAAAAGCGACATTAGGCTACCAGATGTCTGTTTTTCGAGAGGCTTTACAGGAGCTCATAGGTTGTTTCAATGTCAGTTATGGCGGAGCGGGGAGAGTTCTGAAGAGCGTGACGTCACGAGCAAAAGGTCAAATACGTCAGAATCAGAATTCAGTTCAGTCATTGTGCACGAATAAAGCGAGATGAAATTTAAAAAATAGCAACTCTCAAAAGCAAGTTGAAAAAATTTATTAAATAATAAATAAGTATATCTCAATAAATATAAAATATAGAAAAACAGAACAACTAATGTTAAGGAAAAATAAATAAATGATGATGCACACACGTGCATACACACACAATTGAACATATATGATGGGAAAAAAACTTGCAAAAATAATTTTTTATTAATCAATACATCTACTTTAACGGAATCCACACAAATAAATCAGTAAAGTAAGTATATACCCAATCTACACATCTATTCATACAATCTGATTATATTTATCTTTAGTTTTTTTTAGCCTTCTGTTCAACATATTCTGCCTGATGCAGCTGCTGGACACTGTCTTTATGCAGGAAAGCCTCATCACTATTGATGAAGGAGATCAGTCTCTTTCAATTGTCTGTATAGCTGAAACTAACGACTACTTTCTGATCGAATATAATGACGATTAATCAAATAAAATATTGGGATTTTTTTTCATTTAACTACTTCATACATTTTTATATAATATAAAAAATGCACTAAAAGATGCAGACAAACAATGAAATTCATTTAGTACATTTTGAGCAATTGCAGCATTCCTTTAGTTAACATATGATTGTAGCAAACAATGCATCTGCAGCTAAAAAGTACTTCTAACGTCAACATGAGAAAAAAAAAAATCTGACTTTTCTGCTTGACTTATCAGTAAAGTGTATTGATTCTTTTTTTAGATTAACCTATTAGTTATTGTATTGGAAAGATGCTTTAAATGAGATTTCAATTATTTTATTAAAATTATTTCTTTTATAGAATTTGAAGCCAAAACTCTGCAATTTGAGGAATTTTAGGTAGAGCAGATTTACAGACAAAGCTTTTTGTTATCAAAATTACTCATATATATATATATATATATATATATATATATATATATATATATATATATAATTTATATATATATATATATATATATGAGAGAGAGAGAGAGAGAGAGAGAGAGAGTTTGGCTTAATTGCTCTGACTATGTTGTTCTTTTAGCAAATCCAGTTCACAATTAATCTATTACTAAATTAGATTACAATTATTCAAATAATCGTTTAATCATTTCAGCCTGATATTCCCTGCTGAATTTTTTTTATTTGAGCTTAAATTATATGTATGACCCAGATCAGATGGAGATGTATTTTCTGTTTCTAGCAGGAGGAGCTGGGAGAAAGAGGAAGGAGGAGAAGGAATCTCCTTTGGGGTTTTATTTTTCTTATCAAAACAAGGTGGAGGCTGCTGGTCCACCTTATGAACCGATTGTAAGGTGATATTTGCTCTTATTAACATCTCTAGAGCAGCAAATTCCCTTTATGGAAAGTAGTGGTTAATTTTTAGAGATTTTAATGTTGAAGTGACTAAAAACAGCCCAGTTTGTCTCCTCAGATCATTCCTTTTGGAGTTACAGCAGTTTCCTGACCTCGTATGCATCAAATCACATCAAATCCGAAGGTGAAAAATCTCTGAAGTCTGTGTTTACGGTCTGTATCCTGCTTTAAGAGTGATTACAGTCAGAGTGAACCCTCCTTCCTAACAGCAGGCCATATGGAGCCGTTCTGCTGGGCTCATTAGCGCGTTCATGCTGATGCTGTTTTCACCTTCAGGTGGAGGAAAATGTGTCAAACAGGAAGAATAGGCTTATTATCTTTGAAAAATCTGATGAAATCTACAGAAAAGGATAAATTAGTTGGTCTGCAGTGAAGTTTTACTGTAAGAATCTCCAGACAAATAATCTGTTTGTCATTGAGAACAATAGTGATGAAAAACAGTAAAGCTACAACATACAGAGTAAAGGAAGGCTTTTAAAAAGACAAACATTTGCTGATGGAAACAAATCTGAGCAAACCGTCCTCACAGAAAGCAGAAAAAAAACAAAAAAACATTCATGACCACGTAAACAATAACTCCAATCTGGAGATAAAACACACAAAACCAGTCAGAGTAGAACAAAAACAGAGAATAAGTTACTAGACAAACAAATGGATAAACAAGCAGATGTGGTGCAGTACTAAAATACAGAAACAAAGCTACATCATGACAATTTCTGTAAGAAACATGAAATAATCCAGCTGACCCACAACCAGAGAGGAGCCCCATGAAGTGACAATCAATCAATCAATCAAGTTTTATTTGTATAGCACATTTCAGCGGCAAGGCATTTCAAAGTGCTTTACATCATATCAAAAAACAGAAACATGGTGCAACATAGAATCAACAGTAAAAACAATAAAAACAACAATAAAAACATGACATTTAGTCAAGTTCCATCATGTTTC
>CAEFZX010009171.1:0-34974 GCA_903066825.1 Alfaro cultratus
GCGGTAGATGTGAACCTGGTTTTAAACCCCCCTCTTAATTTACTTCAATAAATATAAAGGAATACACATCACCGAACCTCAAATGTGCTAACGGGTATATTTTTTTTTTTTTTTTTTTTTTTTTTTTAAACCAAATCCCGCAAAACAGTTTTTTTTTCTCCTATCAGAGACGTTCAGATGTGGCCGGGGTCGACTGCTCTCAGAGGGGGGGAGTCTCTGTGGCTCTATTTGCGAGGCTGTCTCGACCTGTCCGCATGGAGCTGCTTTGTACCAAAGCGCACAGGAAGCGTCCTTACCTTGAACATAGATGAGATGATCTCCTTCCCCCCTTCTCCGCTCTTATTCGGATACGCGTAAAAAATGTGCGCTCTTGTTGGAATCCTGCTCCCGGTTTTTTTTGCTTCTTTCTTTTCCTGCCTCTTGTCTGTCTTTTTTCTTTGCCTAAATGAAAACTGCCCCTGTGGTTTGTTATGAGAGGAAAGAAAGCCAATAATCCTTCTCTAAATAACAGAGCGGAGCTAAAAAAGAAAATTCTCGCTCCGGGCTGCCCGAGCGCCTCTGGGCCGGGGATTAGGCTACAATTAGCTCAACTCCACTCTCTCGCCTGGGCAATTTTCTCAAGGAAGAGAACGTGATACCCCACTATTCCTCAAATTATGACTTCACAGATAGAAAAACTCTTTTTTTTTTTTTTTGACGGAAAAAGTGGAGCGGCGTGAAGTTCAGATTTCGAGGGGGGCAGAAATCCAAACAGGGAAGTGTCAGATTCAGATTTAGATTTAGCAGATTTTAATCATTGTCATTTCGTCTGATGTAATAGGTCCTCAGGCAGTCCAGCTAAAAGAAATACAGTTCCATCTTCAGTCTGAATGGAAAGTTTTAAACCACGCAAGCAGCCATAGTCCTTCACTCAGACAGCATATAACTTGTTGATAAAGTCTCAGGTTAAAAAATGTAAAAATGAAGTGATATCCTTGAGCCAATATCTTTCAGTGTCCCTTCTCTTCCCCCATTCACTCCTTCCTCCTCTCTCCCTCTCCTGCCTTAATGTCTGTAGTTGTAACGCCAAATTTCCTGCAGGCCATTAAAATCAAATGACGTTCATGGACATGCATGCATGCTGCTGCAGAAAGCGCCCTCACAACCTGCCTGCAGCCAAATGCGCCATTTCAATTATAGCGCAGGGCTTAGATGGAGATATCTGCACAGAACCCCCCTCCTCTTCAACTCCCTCCTCCTCCTCTCTCCCAAGTGAAAAACCAGGCAGCCTCCAGACTTTTGTATTTTATTTTTTGGAAAAGAAGATAGAGGCTGATTATTGTTATTTTACCCAGCAAAGAGTGACATAAAGCGAGCGCAGAAATGAAGAAAGAGAAAGGGTGGGTCAAAGCAGGTGTTCGCACCTTAGGAAAGGATTATTTATTTATTTGTGTGTTTGTTTATTTCTGGGTAAATAACTGTGAATAATTGATGCAGCATTGAGCCCAGTAATTACCCTGTACCAGCTTCGTTCCAGAGGTGTCACGTTGGTTTCTTGATATTTGGCGCCAACCAGTGTAGAAACTTGTTACTGGTCCACGGGATCCACACGGAGCAGTCAGCGCTTTAGTCTCCTTCACTCTTTAGACCTTGAAAAGGATTTTAGCGAGGACTCTTCAAGGCAGTACCTTCCTTGGACTCTAGAGTTTTGAAAACTATGAAACGTTACCCAAAAATCTTGCCAGTTATTATCACTGTGTTATTTAATTTGTTAGATTTTTATACCAGGCAACATTTACACACATAACTGCTAAATATTTACTCCCTTTAATGACTCAATTGTTGTCACAACTGTTTCCATTTTCAGTATGTCATACCTAAATGTTTCAGACCGCCAAACAAACTGTAATCACATGACATCAGAACTAATGACGTAGTATTTGGGTTAATCTTTGACCTCCTGGATGAGTTGTTGATCAATTTCTGGTAGAATTCATAGTTCCATCATCATTCACATAGTTGTCCCAGTCCTGAAGCAGCAAGGCGGTTGCTTGGTTGGATGGTTGCAGTTATTTTTACAAAAGTACTTTTGTCAGCAGTAGTTTTCACCTTTCAATACTCCCCTGGTTGTTGTTTTTGCCCATGTCTTTCCTTGTATTGAATCATAAAAAAAGAAACAAACAAACAAAAAAAAAAGACTTCCTCCTCCTTTATACAGAAATCCCTGCATGAACCTTCCCTTTTTGAACTTTAACTTTTTCAAAAACATGTTTTACTTTTTTGGACATTAAATTAAACAAACTCTCATGCTGTTCAAGTTAAAACATTGCGACTTTTTATGCAGCATCCATTTCATTAGGATGTTGCATGAACACCCAAATCCCCACTGAACGTTTGGGGATTTTGTCGCATTACAACCTGTCTTTTTGCAAAAAATAGCAATTAAATGATAAAAATAAGTGATATTGCTAGTGATGTATGACAGCCGTGGTGATAGGAGCGTGAGCATGCGTCTGCTAGAGGCAGGCCAACTTTTCGTATAATTAGAGGGACGTGAGCACGCCTCGGAGCGTTCCCGCGTCGAACCCTCTGGCTCAGATTTGTTGTTTCCAGAGGTAAAAAACTGTAGGGGGGAGAAACAGATTTTTTTTTCTCATTAAAGGAAACAAGCCTGGAGTAAGTTCAATTACATGAAGTATGCAGGGATGTTGTAAATTTAAAGATTTAAATAGCTTGCAAAGTGGCCCCCGGCCCCATCAGTTAATTTCCTTAATTTATGGATTTTATCAGTGTCTGAGAGGAGGAAGTAGGTCATCTTGAGTATTTGCATACAGCTCTGAGATTTCAGAAAAAAATCCAAAATATCTGCCCTCTTGACCATGACCTGAGGAGAGTAAAGGGTTAAACAGATTCCGCCTCCTTTAACAAGGAGAACGAAGAAAGAGCTGACGTTAATTTGGTCTAAGTAATGAGATTATTGATGTCTGGTCCCCAGGATGCAGGTGAAACTCTGTTAATGTTTTCATTAAAGGATTATCCCGCTGAATACACACAGGTTCAAATGCATTTCTAAGCCTAAAGTACAATTAACCCTTTTCTACAGTGGACCGCTACTTAAAAGCTTTTTCTTCTGCTTGAGGGTTGTATATTTGCATATTAGCTACCTTATTGGACTCTAGTGTGCTATTCTAGACACTGCCACCTACTGGTCAGTCATGCTAAAACATTCTTCAAACACATAACTAGTAGTTTGCCAGAAATGCATAGCACATTTGGAATATCTTCCCATTGCTCCATAGTATTTGCCCTTTGCATGTTAAATATAGTTACCGGTAAATCATTTATGAACAACATGCAGATGAACAAATGAACCATATTTTACCTGAACTTGCAATCATTACTGTAAAAATGTGGCTTATTTCAACAGTAAGGAATGTTTTGCTAGTAAAAAAAATATTAGCTAGCCACATTTTAGTTTCATCTACATGTAAATGTATGCTTAGTAATTTCCCTTTCACCTATGTGTTAAAATGTAACAGGCAGGTCCTGTCTTCTTGTGTGTGCTTCTGAAAATAATTTCAAATATGTTTAAAAAGAAAATTATTTGTCTACATTAGAAATGATCACAAACATAATAATATTGAATGAGGTAGTCATAATATCATGCATGAAAGGGCTGATATTGATTTCTCCATAATTATGAATTAAGATGTTTAATCTGCAGCAAGATGCTGCATAAATCCATCAAAATATCAAAGTCTCTTTCAGACTTCATATGCTAATGACATGGATGAATTAATGCATGACCCTATACCAGTAATAACTTTGCCTCTAGGTCCAAAAGCAGGTGCTATTAGTGGTGCTGGCTGCTTAAAGTGGCACAGAGGACATCACCATGTCTGTCTCTGCTTCCAGCGTTGTTCTTGCAGCAAAAGAAAGCTGTGGAGCTTTTCTACTTCCTATCAAGGAGTCTTTCTTATTTGCATCCTCAGTGCTGCCAATTGAAATCACTCTCTCACTACAAGAACATTTACAGACCATGGAATAATCTTTCGCTAGAAACAGAAATAACTTCAAGTTTTTTTCTTGTAAAAAACAAAACACTAAACCTAACTTAGTAGCATATACAGAGACTCCAGAACATAGTACCATTAGTAGTACTTTATTGTAATCTAGCCAATTTGTAATCATGATTCAGCACTATTAGTCAGCAAGTTTACAGTAGATGTACTCTTTTGGGCTAAAACTTTTTAAATTGTTCTCCCAGTGTCCAGAGTCCGATAATACTTCCATTTATTTAAAATATAGTTTTTACCCCATAACACCAGAAGTATCTTTCCAGATACACGTCTTTCTGGAATCCTGCTGTATTTGTTTTCATGTTTGTTTCATTCATTTGTTTTAATTTGTACTGTACATACAAACATAAAAGCTCCATACATGTATATCCTGACTTGAACTTGATTATCCTGAAGCAATGCATTTTGATTACAATTAGACATTCATGTCTATTGTCGTCGGTGCATGTAAGAATAAAATATATTTAGATATTTTGTCCAAAGCATCCAAGAAACTGCTTCATTTCTAAGTGTATCATCCTCTCATGTTTTTTCCGTATGAGGCTCAAACCTTGAGGACATTTACCAGATATTATTTGATTCACCCAGACCAAGTGTCTCATATACTGTACATTTAGGTGAAAAGAGTAGGTACATTACAGTCAGCCAACCCCTTAAATCCGAGCATTTGCAAGAATGTCTTTCAAGCGTATCATATCCGATCAACACTTGTACTTTCCCCTCTGGCAGGTGGAGAAAGTTTGAAAAGAACATTCAGAACTTGCTTTAAGTCATCTGCATGCCTTGTGGATCCGGTTGCTGTCAATCGCTCGGTTCTTGGAGCCATTTGACATTCTGCTTGATGTTGGTGTGTGTCTGAGGTGCAGCAGCGACACTTATTGTTCATTATTTCAGAGAGAGAGAGAGTGGGAGAGAGAGAAAGAGATGGAGGATGAATGGGGGAGGGGGTAATAGGGTGTCAGTTTATTAATAGAACATGCGTTTTGTTGCACACAAACACCTAACAAGCACAATGCAGAATTCCCTCAAGTGCTTAAGGCCAGCAATTAAGTTTCCGAAAAAGCGGCAGCACAAAGAGAGTGTTTACTATCTGTATACTTCTGAGAGTTGGTGTTATGAGTCAATTCTACTTTAACAGGCTGAACGGCAATGGCGCTAAGGCAGTCAGGGTTTCTCCTCGGTGCCCTCAGTATGCTCCTGTGATTGATTGAGACACTGAGTAAACATGAATTAACCGAGAAATGGAACAAACACAAAATTCTGCATGTTAGGCAGATTCCATATTACAACTTATACGTCGTCCTGTTGCACCACAAACTTTAATGCAGTTTTTTTCACATCTACAGACTGAAATTTTTTACCAATTTTTCTTTGAGAAACAACTCAAGCTCAGTCAGATTTGATGGAGAGCTTCACCTTTAAAATCTCTGCTGGGGGGATTCTTGATTAGATTTACATCTGGACTTTGACACCTTCCTATGAAATCTGACAACCTCCATTTCTATGGTAAAGAAATAAAACATCTCACAAGGCATGACGCTGCCACCACTATGTATCACTGTAGTGGATCCAGAGAGAAGTGCAGCCTCATGTTGACCAAAAAGTTCAATCTTTTACAACAGATTTCTCTCTAAGAGTTACAGGTGTTGCTCCTCCAAAGATACCACTGTCACATTGGCTACTTTTCTTATCAATGTGCTGTTTGCACAACTTATCAATGTAGGTAGACAGTCTGTGCTACTTTGTGCTGCTATACAACATGAAACCCCAACTTAAGTTTGTAATTGTAAGTTTGAGATGTATGAATTCTTTTTGAAAGCCACTGTAAATACATAAATACATCTTTCTTTATTTATTTCGTGGTCTATTATACTTCTCTCACACCAGGACAAGTGTTGATTTAAGAGTCAATCACAATAATTTGCTGCTATTTTGTTTTAAACTGGAAGTAGCTGAGACTGAAAAATAAATTAAAACACAAATAGTGTTTTTTTTTAGCTGTCAATGGCATTGACCTTCTCATTTGAAGGATGTTTTATATCTGTCCTGTATTTTAGTTAAATAATCTCTTTTGCTGCCATCAAGTGGTCTGAAGCTCTAATCACAGAACCAATTTGATAAACACCTGTAACCTGTTACCCTCGTGTTGTCAGGTAGCAAAGCGTTGATAATCATTTTTACATTTACACCCTTTTTTTTTCAAATGTTAGAGTATGAATGCTACAAAAACACAGACAGAAATGTTAAAAAGTTTGACATTTCCTCTTCATCCTCATGATGAGGCCAGTTCACTCTTCCTCGTCTGCTGCTGTTTTCATCACCATCTCTATTTTTCCCAAAACTGTAATCCTCTCTGAAGTTTTTTTATTTTTTGTAAATCTTGTGAAATGTGTTATTCTGCTTCTGGCTTCCAGAGAATCCAGCTTCATGCCTTGAACGTGTGAACAGAGGAAAAATGATCTTTTGCTTTGGTTGCTGCTACTATTTGGTTAGCAGTAACAACGTGAACAGTGTGATGTCTCCGATCACATTTGGTATGCATCACATACCATTCCTCCCCACTCTGTGTGCCTCGGGGGGAAGTCCCTGGCACTGCGGAGCACCCACAGTCCTCATTAGAGTGCATGTGTCATGATGGCATCAACCCACAGCCTTGACTTATGCTTTATATTTACAGTCATCCATCAGAACACTGTCATCACAACAGTCAAAAAACATGGGTTTTATCTTGAATGGTTGGAACTGATGTTTGGAAATCCTGCTACGTTCGGCCTCCTCCAGGGCCCTTCTTCTGTCTGCAGCCATGTTGCTGTGTCCCATAAAGGGCTGAGATTTGAACTGGAGTCCCTGTCCTTTTGTTGTTTGCGAAGCTCCCTAACAGCACAGAGGAGGGACAGGGTTTGATGTGTCTTCTGAAGGCCCGTTGCTTTGTCAACACTGAGGCCCCTGCACTGACACTATGGAAGCCAAGCGCCTGAGGGTGACAGCGGAGGGGGTGGGTGTAGAAGGGAAGGGTGGGTCACCGCAAAAAAAGGAGACAGACAGAGTAAGAGAGACTAGAGAGGCGAAGGGGGGAAGGGTGCTTGCTAGTGTGGCCAGCGCCCAAGGCTAGTGCAGAGTGCTCTGTGAGGAGACAGCCTGATAGGGACTGAGGCTGCTGGCTGATGACATTTTATGGTCACAACTTGCAATCCCACCAACTTTAGCTGGTGAAAATCCAGTTTTCATACACGAAAGATGTGATATTTGTTCTCTTTTGCTTTGTTGTTTCAGTTTCATATAGAGTGATGCAGTTTTGCTTGTCTTTATGTTTTTTTTTTTTACAATAAACACAACAGTAGGGGGTAAAACAGTGTCTCTAAAAATCAAACCAAAAATTATACGTCCTTAAGTATTCATATTTTCAAGTCATTGTGTAGCATAAATGTTTCTAAAACAGACCTGAAACAATTCGGCTGCCATTGATCTGAAGTTGTTCATTTAGCTAAAGAAAAAAACCCAAAAAAACTCAGTAACACTTTATTTGACGGGTTGTGAATAAAACTGTCATGACACCGTCATAAACATGACATAACACCTGTCATGAACATGAGTAACTCTTCATGAATATTTATGACTGTTGTCATAAAGTGTCATTTGGTAAATTATGACACTTTTAATACAAAGTTGACATTATTCAAAATGTCTTCGTCATGTCAACTTGATATTAACCAAGAAATCATGATCTGACATAAATTTGTTATAGAAGTATTACTGATTAACTTTAAAAATTATGTAGCTTTATGTTATTAAAGCTCATGTTTATGACAGTGTCATGACAATCTTATTCACAACCCGTCAAATAAAGTGTTACCAAAACTTGTATATCACAGTTTTCACATAGAATAAAACTATAAAATTAAAATGAATTCTTAAAAAGCACATTAGGAAGATACATTTTCTTTAAGTAAATTATATTATGAGCCATTTTCACCTGTTTATAAACAGGTGATAAATGGAATTCATGAATTCAACTCACTGACTCTTCTGTAGTCTCATACATCAAGAACTCAGCATGGAGAATGGAGAATTCTCCATGACAATTAGACAATTAGTCACTACATTTCAAAATGTGTCTAAGGAAGGAACATTGGTGAACAATCCCATCTATGTTATGTACTGGAAAAAAGTCAGAAGACCTAAAGAATCAACTGCTAATATGTTGGTGTTTCATACCATCACAGAACTGGATCGTACTTCATTTGACCTGATATTAGCCTTACTGTGTTTCTTTCCGTCAGATACTGTACTTCCATCTTATAAAGACAAAGACAAAACTTGCAACTCACACCATTTAAACAATCTGAAAAAATAAGTTTATAAAGAACTGCTAGTTCTAATCACAAATATAACTTACTGCTGTTTAAAGAACTACTAAGTCATAGCCACCGTTTAAAAGAAATGCATTTTACCAAAAGTCAGAATAAATGTACAGAAATTAACTATGTTGATCTGTGAAAAGCATCTCTGAAATTTAATGCCAACAGATTTAATGATAGTAAAAACTCTAAAGGACAAATATAGCAGTATTTTAGCAAACTGCGAACAATGTAAATTCCTGGTGGTGAACTGAATTTATTACACTGCAGTTAATTATGTGTTTAACCTAGAATTATATGTATTCTACCATGTTGTTTTTTTGTTGTTTTGTTTTTATTTAATTTCTAAAAATTGTTTTAGTGATATAATGAAGTGATGTGTGGAAAACTATAGGGGCAGCATTACTGCAGGTAAATGTGAATACTAAACTAAACTAAACTAATTTCAGATAAATTATGTCCTGGTGATACATGATGTCCACATTAATGGGCAGACGATGTATCACAATTGCAAATTTACAAATAAATCAACCATTGTTATTGATCTCACCAGTTTCTGTTTTCAGTCAGCCACAGTTGGTTTGAGGCATTCTATATTTAAACTGTTTGGTCAGTAGGTGGCAGTGTGTAGAATGAGACCGAAAAAAGAGACTTTAGTGTCCAATGAAGTGACATTAAAAGCAGGTATACTATCCACACTGGTGCACACAGAAAACAACTTCTGAATAGATTTCCACTGCAGCCGAAAAGGATAATAAACAATTTAAACTTACCCAAGTTTCTTCTTGCTGAACTTAAATTAAATAACGAAACTAATATTTTGGAAAAAGGACAGACTTGTACAAATTGTGTTGGATTTGAGCAGACTTTCTGATGAGCTCCAGCTGTGCCGGTGCTGCAGTATCTGAGATGGGGAGATGGAGTTCTGCTCTGCTGTTCAAACCAAACTCAGGAACAAGTCTGGAGAGTTAGAAGAGGAGGAGGAGAGAAGCTTGGGTGAGGAGGGCAACAAAAACACTATTTTGCAGAGGATAAACAATAAAGGTGAGATTAAAAAAAGAAGGGCAGAAAAATATGTGTTTATTTGAACTTAAATTGTATGTTATAATTCCTGTGAATCGGCTCTTGGATTAATTATATGACTACAATTCGCAGTAAAGAGTTAAGAAAACAAATATTAATGGTTACATTACAAAATTGAGTGCAGTAAAACCATAACTCCTGGTGTTTTTTGACAGAGTTAAATAGAGCCAGTCACTTGTGATGTTTTTGCTTTTTTTTTGCAGTGAATCACAGTCTGAATGTGTTCTCCATCCTTCAGGGACCCAGGCAGGAATGAGCCTGGAGCTAGCCGGAGGAACTTCTTGCTTCTGGGAGAGAGAGCCTGATGCAAGGTGAGAAAACAAGTCGCTCACTTTGTGATAAGTGGTCATAAGTACCATAAGTTTCAATTCTGCACTCAAAACTACTGCTGACGGTTTCGAACATTAGGTCTGACTCCTGTATATAATCTATGAGGTGAGTTGTCAGTTTGAGCCAGAAATCCTGTCAGTTTATTGCTCTACTATTTGACATCATCGCCTGCTGAAAAGGGAATAAAGTAGGTGACAGACAACAAGTTCTTCTGGAAAACTGCCAGTTTATACTTTTACCTGATAACTATTGCTGTGCTTTGAAAAATAATTCAATCTTTCAGCTTTCCACACATTTTTTCACATTCCAGCCACAAACTTCAATTTATTTAATGTCAAAGATGAAGACAAATTAGTAAATATTTGTAAAGTAGACACATCTTTCAAGTTTTGTGACAGATTCTGGATTGTAATTAGGTCTGTCAAACACTGGCCTGATCTAAACCAAGAGGGTCAAACTCATTTTCATTTCAAGATCATGAATGTCCTTAAAGTTGCAGTTGTGGCAGAATGTGTTGATAAAACCACCTAATGACCAATTGTTTATATATTTAGTTTCTTTGCTTTCAGTGAGAACGTCTGAAAATGAAATAATAACTAAAGTATTTTCACACTGATGTAATCTTGAACTATGGGATTTGGATCACATTTGCCTGCTATGTGAACATATGTCATTGAATTAATTTTAAGAATATTAATTTGATTGTTTATCAGACATTTCTTGAGAAAATTAAATACCAATTGGAACAAATGTAAGGTTAAGCAGAACTGGATTCCACAGCATGACAGTGACCAAAATATACCAGTAAAACCACCAAGAACTGGCAGAAAATCAAGAAATGTAACGTCTAATTGAGATTATTGCCTGTTCATGAAAGAAACTCTTCAATTATGTCACAGCTGAAACTTAGGAGTGGAGAAATTTTTCTTTAAATTGATGCCAGAAACTGGTAGATACTTCCAAGTAATGTCTAAATGAAGTTATTTCAGCTAAAGAGTGAAATAGTGCCAATTTGGTTGAAGGGTATTCTAACTTTTTCAGCTATAAAGCACAGTTTTGTTATGTCTAGTTTTGTTCATTGAGTAAAATAACATTTATTTATGTTATTTAAGTGGATTCTTGTTGTATCTAAAAATGGGATCAAACATTGAAATGTAAACATTTCTTAATAAAGAACCAAATGCTTTCTTAAGTTGCTTTCTGGGATATTAACTACATTAGTGTAATATATCTTGCTCTCATCAAGTTGAATTTTATTTTCTTGTTGACTTTTATTAAAACATGGTGCCATGACAACATATTTGTCCCTTAAGTTTGCTTTTGAATGTTTTAAATAATTACATTCATTTAAATAATAAATTCACAAATTGCAGTTTTTAAGGGATAATTTAATTTATTAAAAGAAAAAGATGATTAAAAAAGAAAACCTAATAACTACTATCAAGCAGCTGGAGAAAAAAAGTCTTTTATTTCTCTTCACAGCCACATTTGAGATTTTTGGAGCATGAATGGGTCATTTAAGGTCATGCAAGAGCATTTCAATCTGAGATGTTCAGACTTCGAATAGGCCACTTTAAAAGCATCATGGTTGAGTTTTTGTGCGTCAGATCATTTGCCCTGCTGTAAATCCCCAATGAAATTCTGCTTAAGATCACAAGCTGATGGCCGCACATTCTCCTGAATTTTTTTGATGGACAGCAGAATTCGCCAAAAACCGCAAGTCATCCTGATCCTGAAGAAGCAAAGTAGCCCCTTACCACCACACAGAATATAAATCCATTTTAATGGCACGTCATCAAAAATCTTACCTGAACATTAAACTTCTTCTTTCTTTTATTCATGATTAGAACCTTGGTCTTTCTGTTCAGGCTTCCGCTTTGCTTTGCTTTGCCTTGCCTTTTTTGCACTGGAAGTTCTCCTCTTTGGAAACTTTGTCATTGTCTAATGAACACTACCACACTGTGCCCTGTTCAGGAGCGAGCTGCTGTGAGTCGGCGTGGTGCACCTGCCGTCTGCCAGGCAGCCACAGCGCTGCAGCCAGCCTCCAGGCGCTCCTAGATAACTCCTGTCTGATTAGCTCCTTAGGAGGACATTGTTCCAAAAGCAATTCACTCGACTCCCAGTATTAATTTAGTCCCAAGAGAGAGGCCCATCCATCCTAGGTGGGACGGGCTGTGCTCTGGGCCTGCCCTTCGGCCTGCTAATAGCACGGCACCTCCTGGCCTGTCACTATAAGTGATAGTCTCTGCAAGTTTGTTCCCTCCTTGTGTGTTTCTCCCATCAGGCATGGCGCCCACTTCCCTCCACTTCCCTCCACTTCCCTCGTTGTTTCTCTCCCCCTTTATCAGCTGTGGTTTAGGGCAGGTGTCTCTTCTGTCACTTTCATCACTCACGCTGCTTGAAGAAGGGAAGGCACAGCTCTGAACAAGATGGGAGAAGGGGGATGATTCATTAAAAGCTCGCCTTCAATCTTTAAAGGGAGCAGCAGAGGGTTAAAGCTGGTGAACCTTTGGATGTTTGTGGGAGATGAGAGTGAGGAAACCCACACACTTTTTCACAATTTGACATTTGGAAAATAAATTTGTTTAATGGAAACACAAACATTTTGAAATAACTTTTGTCTTTTGATCAAAAGTTTTGATGCTGCGATGAGGTTGTTTTTTGGCCGCACTGAAATTCGTTTAGTTCTCAAAACCGCAATGGAAGCACTTTTTTTTGGGCAAACCATGATTCACATAATCAACAACCGGATGTTGCCACTGCAGCAAACCACAAAGAAGAAGATGACAGGAAGTAGTTGGAGGATCATGACGCAGGATGTTTTTTAATGACTTATCCTGTGAACAAACTTATGATTCTGGTGTATTTTCAAAGGGATGCAGCTAAAAATTGCAGAATACTATCCCTCGAGAACTGGATATAGGTAGTTCTTTATCTTTGGGATCCTCCTTCCTGAATTTGTTGTCTGATTTTAGTTGTCTAGTAAAGTCTTCCACTTCTTGGGCCTGGATTTTCTGAATGATTGAGGATGAAAGAATTTACATTTTAACATTGCCTGAGTCATTCTAAGTAAAGAAGGTTGATAGGTAGTTAGATTACATTTTACTTCTGATAATATGATTTGAAATAACACTACTGTCACATGTATACAGTTTCTGACAACTCAACCCACCTCTGATTACTTAATCAAAAAGAAGAATAAGCACGTTCAATTCATTCATCCATTGTCTTTACTTGCTTAACCATGGACTGTTATTTTTAGTCATTTGTGATTTTATTCTTTAACATAACAAAACTAACTTTATATTTATGTCTGTCTGATTACCTATTTTTCCACAAATTAAATCTAATATAATGATCCAGTGATCAATGCTTGAGCAGCTTTATTTTATTTTTATTTTTTTTAACAAAAAACGTTTTTACTTTCATTCACTCATTTTCTGATCAACTCTGACCAACTTATTGCTGGGAAATGAAGAAAAGCGCTAATGCAGGGGTCATAGCTGTCCTGTCAAAAAGATTTCCCCACATAAACTTTGAATCTCTGAAGCTCCTCCAGAGATACCATCTTTTTGTCTGAGTAATGCTTTTGTTGCCACACCTTTTAGGTTAACTGGGGAACTTTGTTAAATACTCTTTCCATTTTCTCATAATGGATTTAAAAGGTGATTTGTAAGATGTTTTGTATATTGTTTCTATAACCTAACAGAATTTTTCTTTTCCTTAACTTTATCCTTGACCTTTCTGACATTTCTCTCTGTCTTCATAATGCTCTCCTGCTGACTGATGCTCTGAAACAAACTGGTAAGGCCTTCACAGAACAGTGGTATTTCTTATTAAGTTCATTTAGATAACTTCTGGTAGAAACTGGTTACATCAGACTTTATTTAGGGGCATCAGATTAAAAGGGCCTATAAACAAATGTTGGTCACACCAAATACCTTTTTCCTCAAAATCCGCACAAAAGATAGCAAAAGATATAAGTTTTTATTTTTAATATGTGAAAACTCTGGTTTTTCAAGACGAATTGGAGTTATTTGTTAAATTGTTTCTTCCTCACATTTCTAAGCACCCTAGATGCTGGTATGTGATGCCTTTTGCACAGCCAAGAGAGTTTGCATCACTGCATTCAGTACTGGAACACTGTGCTCCTTTTAGGAGGGAACAGTCAGGAACAAGTGTTAACACTGCAGCATGAAATCAGCTGAAAAAAGCTCACACACCTCTGTTCTGATGCCATGAAATGAAAGAATGCTAATTCATCCAGCATCCATGTCAGATATCTTAACTGTTAAAATAAGCAAGTTGGTTTGCTAGGGTCAAAGGTGAGTTTGAAATTAAAACATGTGATGTGTAATCATTCTCTTCTAGCACTCTCATGACAGAGTCCTTCCTTCCTTCTCCTGTCCATCAACATCATCATCCAGATGTTCGCCTCAACTCTCGGTGTGTTTTCATATTAAAAATACATCTGCAATATGCTGTCATTAAACCTGAGGGGAGGCATGATGGTATAAATACGAGAAAGCAAAGCAATGCAGCATTTTATCAGCTCAAATGTTTCAGGATTTCTTGACAGTTGTGTCAGCTTAGTAGCAAAACTGCCTCAAGGTTAAAGAAGCACTCAGCCCACAGTAGCTTGCGTGACCTCATTATAAAACCTGCGTTTATTGATTCGACTTCATCAAAGCTGCTGCATAATTTATGTCTATTTCAGTGTGTAGCCTAATTAGAGGACTTTTGTGGATGTTTTAGTGTCAAGATAGCAGACTGACAGATGCTGATGGCAAATTGGTTGAAAAAGTGCTCACTTCTACACTGCGCATACCTCCATGTCAAAGACTGAGCATCGCTCTGGGAAACGCAGTAGCAGTGTTCGGCTTTGGTAGCATATCAGATGCAGCACTGCCATCATGTGGCTGTGCTTCATATGTCCTGGGAAAAATTAGAAAATACTGTTCAAGGATGTGTGGCGTTTACAGCATGTATGATAACATAATGAAATCCGCATAAAAACAGATCTGACAACTGAAAGGGGGAAAAAAAAAACACTGATTATTAATTTAGATTTAATACCTGAGAATAAAGACCTTTCAGTTACACTTTGCAGATAATATTCATGAGCTAAATTGAGGTTTCAGATGAGAGAAAAACAGAAAAACTGCAGGGTGAATATATATATATATATATATATATATATATATAAACATACATAACATTAAAGACTTCTTTCCTGATGGCTGTGATTTCTTTCAGCATTGAACTGTTTCTGTGAAAACAGTTCAATTGAATTCAGTCAAGTTTATTTATTCACAACAAATGTCATCTCAAGAAACTTTACCAAAAAAGAATTTCAAGTTCAGAAATGGTTTGCGATACCAATAAGACAAAATTTCAATCTAGCTGCGCACTAATGTGAACAAGAAACAAGAAAAGACAAGATGAAAAGAAACAAGTGCATTTTTTTTGTTAAAGTATTCAGATCGTTAATGGGAGGATTAAATGCTCCCCTTTCCTACAGCAATTTGAGCCATGACCTAGATTCAAAGATTTTAAATAAACCTGGGCTTCTTATCAATTACCTTGACAGGAAGTCATGTTCAAAAAGTCAACACCTAAAGTTGAGTTGCTTCTGTCAGCAAGTTGATGATTTTTCCAAAGGCTCTGATACTCATGAGGGTGTGAAAGCAGCTGAGTGAGTGTCTCTTTTGTCTACAGTACACATATGTGTCTGTGCCTTGTTGTGTTTGTGTGATAGAGGGCTGTCGTCAGAGAATCAGCAGGAACTTGTCATCTGCCATGTTAATGCTGTCTTGAAGGCAAATATGAAGATTAACTGAGGAAGTCAGTACAATAATGCCTGAAAAATAGAGCAAAGTCAGTCCTGCCAACCAAGGGAAGGTTGATTATCACTTTGGGAAAATGTTTGGTTGCCTCTCTTGTATGTCTGCTCTGGGCCCTTAAGCTGATTTAGCAACACAAGCATGCTCTCTTCAAAGCATGTCAAGATTTTCCATGCACACTAATGAGGTAAATGGATGGCTTTTGTTTTCCATGCAGTTTTAGCTTCGCCCAAAGTGCTCTCACGACTTTGCACAATACTGCTGCCAAAATAAGCCTTGAGCATTTAATCAAATTTCTAACTCTACAGTCTGATCAATTTATGCTGCAATATTCATCTGCCACAGCAGCACACACATGATCTCATATTCATAGAAACAGCTCGACAAAGGAGAGAGCACCACTGTTTGTCTTATCAAAACAATGGCATCTTACAAGATGAAATGCTAGCGTGATTTAAAAATGCGGCTGCTGCCACAGAGAGAGTTGTTTCTGAACATGATTGTACATTCAGAGACCGTAAAGTACCGGCTCTGATCTAATCACAGAATGGAAATGAAACAAATCCTTTCCCTCAGAACTGACAAGAACCAGCAATGTGATGGACGAATAAAGGCTGCAATTTGAAATGACTTACATCTCAGAATAAAAAGTTGCACTTGCAGACATTAAACATGCATTTGTGAGATGATGTGAGCACCTTCAGGGAATTTAATACAACTTTGATTTCTTTATGCCAAGCAATCATTTAGAGCTGGTTTCAACACCTCAGGCCTGTGCTAGAGTGAATATTTACTAACAACAGAAAAATCTGATGGGGATCACAGTTAGGGGAATTTATGGGCCCACAAAGATGTGGAACGACTTAAGAGTCACAGACAGAAACCTTCAAATATTAGGATTTAATTTATGGATTCTCAAGATGGAGAGGTTGTTCTCAAAGTGTCAAGTCTATATGTGACTTGATACTTTGCTTTTACTCTTTGTACAAACAGCATCGGTTTTGTAAAACAATTATAATTTCAAATTTTTAAGCAAAGTTTTATAAAAGGTTGTTTTTATAAAAAAAAACAAAAAAACTTTTCTGAATAAAAGTGCAACAAATTTTGGTTTGGTTATGAATAGCTAATAAGTGTCACGTGTTTCTAAGGAGTCTTTTGTCATAACACTATCATACTATCACAGAACCTCTCAATGTTAACAAAATGCATTAATAAAATACCAGGATATTTTCTAAATATTTTCATTGTGAAGTGGTGTGATAACCTTTGCTAATCTGTAAAATTTGAAAAAGTAAAGAAGTTTTATGAACTGTCAAAATTCCTTCAGAAATCTATTCTGAACAATGAAGAGTACCCAACTTATTCAGACACTTTCACACATATTCACTCAAGATTTCTTTTGAAAATAGCACTTCAGGGTCATACTTTTAAATACACATCATGATACACTCAGATAAGTCACAGCAAACTTTTGGAGGTTTTGTGGAACATGTTTTCAAGATACTTGGAAGCAAATAGATTTGTGTAAAGTTAGGTCAGAGACATTTGTGGTAGCCTACAACTGACATAAGGACAGTTTCTGGTGTGTTTCCATCCCGTGTCACAGGCGCTGACACCCAGCATCTTCTGACTTCGTTCAGCCTCTGTGAGACGGGCTCTAACTCTGCACGGCACATGAAAGTGGTTAGGATTTGAAAAATAGGGCGATAAGTTTCTCAGCGATATGTTCAGCTTGCTCCAGCCTGTACTTCCTGCTCCCCATCGAGCCGTTCTGTTACTCAGCTGGATCCTGTATGAGAAGCTCAAGATAGATACAGAGCAGTATAGAAAGAAGCTTCACCTGCACACTTTAAAGTTATCCTTTATAGAGGCTAAAATCAATAGTTCATCTCTACAAGATTTCTTTGAACCTTTGTTGGTTTATTATCTTCAGAAATATGTGTTATAGGTGCAGAAAGTTGTGCTGATTGAGAGCAAATCTTAACAAATAGCAGCAAGATTAATGCTGTTGTACATTATTATATGGTAATATCTTCTACATTTTTCAGCCAGATATTTTTCTGTATTTGCTAGGATTATCTCAGTCCGCACAACAAGAGAAAGACCAACAAATGAGTTGCCAAAAGAACCAGGAAATCCCTCATCACTCAGCTTCCACTCTGAAAACTAAATAATCCTATGAACAAACTCTGAGCTCCAGTCTGTCATTTCTGGACCAAAAGGTCCAGAGTCCTCAGCTTGACAGAAACAGAAGTGAAGATAACCTAGTAAAGAAATGGCTAGACTAGCCAAAATAAAACATAAAGTTGTTAAAAGAAACAACAAAAACAACTCTAGAGGCAAGAAAGTTACCGTATTTTCTCAACTGCGGAGTGCACCCCACTATAAGCTCCACCCACAAAGTATTTTTTTTTTTAAAAACTGGAAAGGTACATATATAAGCCACACCGGGCTATAAGCCGTTGGTAAGAGGAAAGAATTGGAAAGGGTAATGGGGAGTTCAGTAAATATGGCCAATTTATTAGGGAAGCATCAATCACATGTTATAATTCAAGGATTTAGTTCGTATGTGTATGTGAGTGTATAAATATGTATATAATTTAGTTATTTTGAGATTTGAAGATATATAAGAAAAATGAATTTCTGAATTACATCTCCGTCCAGTTGATGGCGGTAATACACAAAGTTTGAAAACTGCCAGAAAATGCTATAGAAGAAGAAGAAGAAGTCGTTGGTATCTGGGCCGCTCTCGGTTTTCCACAATAAATCCGCTCTCCGTCTCCAACGCCGAACCAGCAGCTATCGATCTGTACTGCCAGATCGATAACCTTCAACTTAAAAGCTGCATCATATGAGCTTCTTTGTGTGGTTTCCTTGCTGAGGGAGTATGAGCTTGCAAACATTTCTCCTTCGTGCCTGCTGCTAGCATGTGCTTGTTCTAAATGAAAATCAGCGCTTTCTTTTTTGATTTCCAATGATTCATTTCGTGCTACAGAGCCCCCTGGTGGTTGAAGAAAAATCCACAGAAAAGCCGCACCGGGCTATGAGCCGTATAGTTCAAAGCTTGGGAAAAAAGTAGGGGCTTAGAGTCCGAAAAATACGGTAACTACCTAAACATTATAAGCAAAGCCCAACACTAGACAAAGTGGTTAAACTGTGTGGCCAAAATTTAGAATGTTAACAATTATTTAAAAAAACTTTAACATTTTTCTTCATTTTCAAAACAAATGTTCAGATTGTTTAAATAGATGTGTTTGACTTGCTTGAAGTTTGTTTTCTTTTCCTACTACATCCGTATTTTATTCAGGCAAAGAAGGATGCAGTAACAAGTGCAACATAATGGTTTGCATGATTTAAACAATGGTAAAACTGAATGTTAATAATGCAAATAAAATATGAAAACTGATTGCATAACTTTTATTTGGAGATGATCTTTTTTAAGCTAAGCAGTAAACGAAAGTAAGAACAGTCAGCATGACATAAGCAGAGCCACACTGTAAAAAATTACATTAAATTAAACCACTATATTTCTTTACAAAATAAAGCGCTGAGAGAAAGAGAGAGAGAAATCTGATTCCTCAATTAATCATAAAAATATTCTATAGAGTACTCGATTACTAAAATATTCTTTTACAACAGCCCTAATTTGGATTATGACAGAACAGGATCCTGAAGACAAGCGTCTAAAATTATGGTGTCTGTATTCAGTCTTTGACTCCGACTGAAGAGCTCTGTTATTCAGGAGGAAAGGTAAGGTTTGAACCTCTTCTTTACATCAAAAGAAAATCGCTGAGGTGATTAGGGTATCTGAATAAGAGGCCTCCTGGAAAGCTTACTTTTGAGAATGTTCAGCTACATCCCATGTGGAGGAGGAGACCCTGAGGGAAATCCAGAATTCAGGGGAAAGATCCCTTCTGGCTTACGAACATGGAGTCCACCGAAACGAGCTGGAGGGTGTTGGCGGGCAGATGAACATCTTATTCTCCCCTGCAGACCTATTACCTCACAATCTAATCGTAGATAATCCCAAAGGAAAGGTTTATGTCTCTGAAAAGTCAAAAACCTTTCTTTCCTATCAGTTATCTACTATGCTAGACAAGTTCTGTCAAAGGAATAGACAGCAGTATTACACATAAAATCTGTCAGAATGCATTGTCCTGAAACAAATCTTGACTTTACATAATCTAGTAAGAAAATAAAAGAATGAAAACACAGTGAATATGCTAAAAGACAGTTTTATTAGTAGACACTCATCAGCCAGAAATAACCACCTGAAAAAGGTCTTCCTGAAATACACCATTAGATAGGCAGTGTAAAAATAAGGCAAAGGGCTTAAGATAATCAGTTTCACACATTTGCACCAAGAATAGGTTATACATTCACTTGTTACTGTAGTTATGCTCATGATAAATTTGTCCCCAGTTACCTCAACACAACAGTGTAACAACACTTTTCATAATGCAATAACTGCTTTGGCAACAGCTTGGCAAAAAGGACAGAGTTTACCCAGAACCTCAACAATAGGTAGAACCTGGCAATGTCTCAACAAAATGTTCATATAATTAACACCAGTTAAAGTTTATATTGTTCTGGTGACACTGTTTTCATGAAACCTGTTATAATGTGTGGCTTAGATTTTATGAATTATAATTTATTGTATTCAACAGAGAAATTAATTTCCTCATTCATTTTTCAACACAAACATTTCAAGAGAGCAAAAGCGTAAAGCAGAATAATGATTAATTAGGTTTTAACAGTGGTAAAAATATACATACTTTTAGTTACATGTCATATCAAATTGTTACCTTGAAGTTATTGTCTTGTGTGTCAGAAATTTAGTCATTTTCCCCCTCAATTTAACCTGCAAGCTAAAACTAAATCAATGTAAATGTAAATGGTAATTTAGAGACCTCAGCCTTCATTTCAGCTATTAGTCAGAGTGAAGGTTCACAGCGAGCCAACAGTCTGAACAATTTTTATTTTTTTCACTTAATTTTAAAGCCATGTTTAATTCTACAGTTAAAATGTAATTTAGCAACTGATTACAAAGTGCAAGTATGCATGAGTGAGACTGTTAGTGCACATTAAGTAGTGTGACCTGCATCAAATAGAGTCAAATAACAACAACTAAAAGTAAGTCTTATGCTGCGTTCTGTTTGTCTAAGAAGTTGGAGCTTGGATCTGGGAAAGATGTCACACTGATTGGGAAATCCAGCAGGATTTACTAGTTGCTGTGTTGCTACCTACTGTTAGCGATACAAGACAATAACAATGCATTTCTCTCCATCTTAAGTGTTTAAAACCACTATAAGAAACACTTACTAATAGATATTTTACATCACCCTAAGTGCAACTGGTTTAATAAGATATAAAGTGTAGAAAGTGTTATCAATAGCATCTGCAGATTTCACAAGCTGTATAAGATACTGAACCTGCTAGGTTACTTGATGATTGGCGACTTTGGAAAATGTGAGTTTTGAGTAGAAACAACGCACTTTTCGTGCTTTTATGTCCTGAAAGTTGCATTCTGTGTGAGGAATATATCAGTGGTGTATTATCATGGACATGATAGTGCAGCTCCAGTGTATTTCCGCAGTGTTTCTATAATATACACTTTCAGAAGGGCGAAAGACGTATTTTTGTGTTGAGGATCTAAAAACCTCATTCAGTGCCATCCACTAACCACACACATAACTAATTTGGGGTTAAAAAATGTCAGGAGCCAAGATGCGTTATGAGGTGGAATTTAACTCATCATACATCAGAGTTTAAATAATTAAAGAGCTTATTTCCAAACTTTTATATATCCTTTTTTTTTTTCTTTTTTTTTTTACAGAATAAGATGCTTTCTTCTCTAAAGGTGCATTTCCACAATGAGACCCAGAATTATTCCAGAGGGACTTAATTTCCTGGAAACATTTTTTCTATCCTTGCATTTTATGTGCATTTTGTCTGTGGTCACTCACAAACTGTCCACTGATGCCGAGTCACAGATATTTGGCCACTTCAACAGGAGATCAGATCGGTTCATATCGACTAAAACCATGTACCACCACTTCAAACTTTGTGGAAATGAGAGACTAAAATGGATTTTATGTGAACTGGGCTGATTATTTGATATCGTGATCAGTTTACATAGAGTCACTCCAATTTTTAAGTTATAATTGCAACTTTTACTTTGGCAGATTTTGTTGTGAATCAAAGGAGAGAAAAGGAAAAAGGACAAAATCCACTGAGTTTTAAAATTTAAAGCCTCCATTAACAGGACTCAAAGGCTGCACCAGCTTCAACGTGTCTGCTAAACTAAAATAAAACCAAAGATATCTTAATTAATGCATCTCAAAATATAAATGGGATATAGTATTGTAACATTGACAGTTAAAATGTTTAAATATCAGCTTTTACACAAATGTTACTCTCCAATTTCCACAGATGGCTGAAAGTAGAAGTCTATGGTTCATTTAATTTATTCAATTCACCACCAAGCTTAGATGATTTCATTAATGTGTTTGAATGTTAACATGATGCTCAACAAGAGTGATTAGATTTATATGGTTTGCAAACACCATTAATAATTACTCTTGTCTCATTATTTAAAATTAACTGTAAAGAGGTTAAGCTGGGATGACTGAAACAGAATGCTGGGATATGTTCGACCTGTAAAAAATATTTTGCATCCACAGTTCAAAGCCCATCAGTTTTTTTCCACCTCTATCAGAACAGCTTTTGCATATGTTTCTACCTTGGTTATCTAATTTGGCCCTTGTTTCTGAAGAGAAAACCAAGGTAAAAAAACAACAACTTTGTTTCCTGGAAAAGGTTCCTGCAGTGGAAACGCACCTTTAACCACCAACTGTTACAATTTCACCTACGCAGAATCTTGTGTGCTCAATTTGTTCCTACGACTACAGAAAGGTTTTCTGCTGGTGGATATTCAGCTTTGGAAAGAAACTCTTCAGTGACACAACACTACACTCGTATTACTCAAAGAGAGATAAATGACATCAAATAGAGTTAAACGTACTTTCACCAAGAAGCACTAAATATACCTTTTTTTATATTCACATGGATTTTAGAAATACGTAGAAAAATATATAGTCATCTGAATGCCCATCATACAATTCTACCCAGTAGAGTCAGAAAGAAGCCTGTACAGTAGTGAAGATTACATGTGACACATATAAATAGGGCTACGGATGGCGTGAGATCTGGAAGTGAAAGCTGTTCAGGAGATATTTAATGCTGCTGATGGTGAAGTCTGGCCACAATCTTTTCCTCATCCACATCCAATATTTCAAGGAAAACATTGCTGAAAAAAACTGCAACTGTTTTTGTCTGCATAACAACAGCATGCTGCTCATTTCATTTTGAGGGATTAGATTGACTGGCAAGTCAGCACCACCAACATACAGGGATACTGGCAACAACAACTTTTACCTTGCAAATATAGAGATGCCTTGCATTTACACCAACAACCTCCAGAAACAACCTCTGGTGACGGCGGACCCACAGCACAGTTATGAGTTAGACTACATATACATTATGTTTGTGTTAGAAGTATAAAAATGCTACAATAAGTGCACACAGCTTTCAAGCGGGCAGCATTTGACACATTTTAAAGTTTGTTTTTTTTTAACTCTTAATATTAAGAGTATAAGTTTGTTATAGTTTCTATTAGTAAAGCCATTTACACAAATGATCTGCATTAGAACTCATATACAGAGGCATACTGATGGCTGACCTACTGTAAGTCACAGAATATATGGAAAAACATTTCAAATTTCAAAATAAAAGGAGTTGATTTTCAAAAACTGAAAGAAACTTTGCTTTCAAGAACTAAATAGTAGTAATTCAAAGTTACATAGCTGTGATGCTTTTTTGACACATTCAAATGTCTTTGCTTGTCAAACTAATTCTAATATCAGGGAAAGTATTAACCGAGGAAAAACAACGCAGAAATAAAGTTGTTCAAACCAACCTGACCATGTGTGAAAAAGTAATTAAAATCCTTTTCAAATCATGAATTAACTGTAAAACTGAACAAAAAAGCAGCCAACAAGCGTTTCTTATAAATATAATTATCTTTTGTTAAGCTTGTAGAGAAACTCTGCAGAGCTCACTCTACTTTCAAGAAAACTCTTTGAAAGTAGAGAGAAAAACCTTATGTGTTTTGAGCCAGAGGAGTTGCTGGTGAACTTTGGTAAATGTTTCTACCCAAGAGACCACAAACCTAACGGACATTTTCCTTCTGGATTTTTCAACAGAGCAGAACTACAATTACAGCAAGTGATTCAGGCCCCAAAGCAGCCACAGCAAGATATTTATATTCTGAAAGGTTATTATCTGTATGTAATGCAACGGGTTGCAGAACTTTCAAATAGTTTCAGTTTCATTTCATCACTTTTGAGAATATTGTCCCAAACTTTTCCATTTCTTTGAATGTATTGTAAGACAACGTAAGACATACCTTTGTGCTCTTTTTGAAGAGCGTTAGTTTTCACCTTGGCTTTGTTCTCCTCTGATTTTTCTCTTTAGATTGGGGAAAGATGTATTACTTTTTGAGATATTTCTTTTAGCCGTGTCAATGTTATCAAGCAGGTTCTATGAAAGTGAAATCTTGATTCTGCAGCTCTCACAGTAATCAGCTGTGGGTGCAGCACAGTCAATTCATGATCTAACAAGAGCAGTGATTACTTTTTCTGTAAAGGTCCATGTTGTTTGGATGCCTTTTTTTTAAACCTTACTAAATGAAATCCTCATTTTAAAAACTGCTTTCTGTTTTTTTACTCAGGTCCTCTTTGTCTGATATTAACACTTGTTTAACCCTTTTCACTATAAATATTGTTGCCCGTCACTCCTTTACATCTATTAAAACGCCTACTTGACTCACACTAAGATTAAAGTCTATTAACTCTATCACTTTGTTTGTGTTTACACATTTATTTAAATCACTGATTAGTTGGACAATTTAATACAATTTAAATACTATGATAAAGATATTTGTGGTGAACCCCCCCCAAGAAAAAACAGGCTTTGTTAAATTTGGTCTCTACTTGGGTCCAAAAACCAAATGATGCGCATGAATTGCTATTTGTGTTACGATTAAAACCATGGTAGAGATGTAGATGTGGAATGTTACTGATTAAAGATCCATGGCACGTGATAGATTAGTAAAGATCATTAAAAGGCTTGGAGTAGTTGAACATCAGATAGTCCATGTAGTAGAAGTCGTATGCTCTCTGTCTCTCCATCAAGCTGACCTGGGAAAAGTATCTTTCTGTGATCTCTTTAGAGGTCCGCACGTCTTTTGGATTCCTGTCTTTAAAACTAGGTAGTTTGAGGCTGTCCGGTGCTCCAATCATTCGCAGCAGGAAGTTGGACTCCTCCCCCATGTTCTCAAACTTGCCGATCAGGTCATAGTCTATGAGACAAGGGTGGCAGAGCTTGTTCATTTGCTCCCAGTGGATATCCATTCCCACTGGTCGGTGGCCATCCAGCAAGTACTGCACAAATTCCTTGAATGTGACCCCATTGCCAGTTTTAAGGGCTTCTGCAGATGGGGCCACCCTGTATTTTGATATGATGGGTTTTCCAAACAGATTGTGATAGTAGTCATTGGGATTCTCAAACTTGTCCCTGTATGCTGACACAACCCTATCCAGGGGCTCACGGACAAACATAAACTTTTTATAGGTTCGGAGACGGTGCATTATTTCCTTTTGGTTGAATCTGTTCAGCGTCTTGAGGTACCCACCATAGTGTACCTGTTCATGATTAAGGCTGTCCGGGTTGGACGCCTTGCCCGACAACACGATAAGGGTCCTCTTCCAGTTGGAGCAACCTGATTTGGGCACCTCACAGTACAATACTTTGTATTTCTCCTCCACATATATGTATTTCACATGATCTGATGTGATCGTCCTTGAGATGCCGCTTTTATATTTTGCACACATATTCTTTATTACCTGCTTCCGCGCTTCTAAGATACTTGAGAGGTTATTCAGGCTCCCTTCTGCAGAAAAACCAGGAAGAGATGTTAGGGAGACATTTTTGCTGTGAATGATCTGAGGACTTGTTTTCAGTAGTTTGCGCTGTCTCTTGGTGATTTGAGGGGTGCCTATATCCTGCTCCTGAGAGACAGTGGTAGCTTTTTGTTTGCTCTCCTCAACGTTCGGGTGCTGCATTGGGGAGACGGGGTTGGCTTCTGCAGCTTGGAGGCCCTGATCAAACAATGACAACACAGAAGGAATGAAAAAGCAGCAGACATGAGAGATGATACAAAAAAACCCACTTTGTGCTAAAAAATGGGAATAAGCATGCAAGAATGTGCTTGTCTAAAAAAAAACAACAAAAAAAACCAAACGTCTATCCCAAGTTTTATTCTCAAATTGGTCACTTGATGGTGCTGTTTTACCACTGCTTAAACAAAGGCATAACTTTGTGAACTGCAAATGTCACATAGAGCTCAATGCAATCCGTGACCTATCAATAAACGGAGCTGTAACATCATATAAATGTCTTATAAACACTGAATGGGGAATGTAAATTAGAATCATCTACTGCCTGATTATCATCAGACAACGACTAAGGCCATCACACATTCTGACATTTTATTTCAATTAAATGCTGTAATGACATCATTAAGCCAATGGACTAGATGTATAATTTTAGTTTTACTACAGACAAGGTGACAGGGCCATCATAAATCTCCGGTCCTCATCTTTCTGACTCAAAAGGCCACATTCTTTCATCTGCAGGGACATATAAAGGGAGAAAAATAGGGAGTGTTTCCTCCCTGTCTGTTTAATGTGCAAGTCAAGCTAGACACAGAAAGCTATGCTGCAAAATCCCTTTCTTTAGGTTTTGCTGGTGCTGTAAGTCTCCTTGCTGCTGATGAATACAGCAGAAAAAGGAGAAGGCAAGGGTCAGCTGAAAGCCCATAAAACCTAGTTGATGAATTGTC
Organism: Alfaro cultratus; assembly: GCA_903066825.1. Lineage (NCBI taxonomy): Eukaryota > Metazoa > Chordata > Actinopteri > Cyprinodontiformes > Poeciliidae > Alfaro > Alfaro cultratus. The sequence goes on from CAEFZX010009171.1 coordinate 26,636, forward strand.
TACAAGTAAAACATGCTCTCTCTCTCTCTTACTGGGGAACTATCTGAACACTTAACTGCATGTGGCTCAAAGGATCAATCATCATGCCAACCATTTATTTAATGTGATATCTAATATGTAGTTGTTTTTATTAGAAGAGCAGAGGACAAGTCAGCATATTACGAAACAAGGTTGCTCAAAATGGGGCCCTTGGGATATTTTTGTGTGGCCCCTGACCGCAGTGCAAGAATAGCACAAATTAGGCCCTTCAGCAAATGGAAATGATGTTTCTTTTGTCAACCATATTTCTTGCTGTCTTTTGTAATATTAAAGTAAGTAGCTTGACTTTTTATAAAACAAACTAAAACAAAAACAAAACCCAAAAAGGTTTATTAAGCTAAACATATGCAATGCTTAGTTGTTTTCTTAATTGGATTAAAATAGGTAAAAGCAAGAAGAAATATGAAAATTAAAAATAAAATAATTTTTGCGATTTAAGCTGGAAAAAAATGGCATCCGAATACTTTCAACTTACCGATTTTGGCTGTCTTTGGAAAAAGTTTCGACAACACGAAAAATAATGAATGCATCTTAAAGACCCAACATGTTTGTTAGAGAATATTAGTGAACAAATACCACGGTGACAACACCTCAGGAAAAAAACTTTTAGAGAAGTTATTGTGTTGATTAAAAGTCAAAAAATAACTCAACTTACCAAGTAAACTTAAAGATCAAGAAGAATAAAATAAAGTTCCAATTGATGCCTTTTGCTTTGAATACTGGTTTAATTAATAGTTAATCACTTTAGAACTATTCAGATTTGTTGCCCAAATCCAACAATTTTATCGACCATAATGACAGACAAGCTGGTGCCAAATCACAAAATTTAGTGAGTTAAAACAAGAAGTTTTGAGTATCAGCCAGATGTGTTACAATCTGTGTTTATCACAAGCACTCTAAAATGATAGTGGAGGAAGGAGGACATATTTATAAAGGGTATCTCATAAAATAATGTTTTTGTTACTGTCTGTCAGCTTGAGACAGAACAATGAACCTAAACAAAGTAATATTTCCTCACAGCTTAAAAACTAACAACAAATCCTCTGTTGATGTGGATCATGCAGAGACGAAACAATAACGCACCACGCATTGAGAGAACATCTCTGAGCTGAATAAGTTTCATGAGGGAAGAATGAGCCTTCCTCTAACGCACAAGCCTGAACAGCACTCTTGGAAATGTGATTGTGTTTGCTGCTACTTAGTAAGTTTTGAGTTGTAATTAAATTAAGTATTTTTTCCCTGAAAAGATAAACTTTATATTTTAGAGGCCAAATGCAAGAAGTCAACCCAATAGTGCCAAATGTAGCCAATCTATTTCTTTAATGACATTGGTGATTTTGTCAAATCCTATACTCAAAAATAGATGAAGATGGCTGTATGCAGCTTTTAAGCAAAGTTCTTTTTGAAATGTTTATAGGAAGTAATATATTTGCCTTATGATTCTATTAAGGCAAATAAAAACCTCAAATATTTGATTTGTACCTTTAAATCTTTTGTAAATTGTCAGTATGTAATTTATCAAAGTAACTATACAACAATCTCAATATTTAGTGATTAGTTTTAAAGTACAGATCTATCTGAAAAGTATTTATTGCATCAGCTCAGGAATTGTTCTCTCCATAGTTATTGTCATATTTTTCTGTTGTTTGCAACAAAATATAAAACCGATCAAACCCTTGGTGTTGATGCTGTACAGATGAAAGCAATAATAATAAAAAAATCCTATTGTGAGAGAAATTATCTGAAAGAAAGGAACCTGCCCTTGGTAAAGTGGGATTGTCTACTCAGTAAAGCGACTGCAGGGACAGTGTAGGGTCAGCGTCTCGACACAGATGTTATCAGACTCGCTGAGAGGTACAAGGCTGACAATCACTTTTTTTCCCCCTCTGATAGATAACAAGTCACAAGAAACCTGTGTGACTGTGTGTTGGGAGAAACAGAGTCATTACGTACCTCTTTGAACTGCCGTGGAGAGCTCATTCCTGGTGAGACACAAAGAAAAAAAAAAAACAATTAAGAGATGGGCCGGATACCGGTGTCAAGCTTTACCAAGATTATAAACATTTACATGTCCAAAACCTCTAAAATTTTCAATTATACAGTTTTTTTCTGTTATATGTTGTATACAAAAATGCAGCAGTGTGCACTGCCTGTAAACTGCCTGGAAGACTAACACTCTTTTCCCCCTCACTAAATTGAAATACTAATTTCATGGTTTGGAAATATCTATATTTCCAGAAACCAGGAATGGGAGAATCATCCGTCATTCTATTGCCATTTTGAAACTGAAGTAAACATGTATTAAATTCTGAAACATAAGCGTCTTTACTTGAAAACGACTTCTAAATTTAACTGCACTGCAATAATCAATGTGAATATATTTTTGGAGAAGTGGGCATAAATGTTGTTTTTTGTATTAAACAAGTACAAGTATTGTGTTCTTAATGTTACACTACATTTTTATGCATACACAGTGATGTATGAGACTTTCATTCATTATTATATTACTGTGAGTTTCTCTCACTGGCCCATGCAAAGTTGTGAGTTCATAAACTCCAATAATTAAGTACTTCCCATTACTTTACATCGCTCCTTTTGAATCATAATAAAATATGACAGCCTGATTGTTACACAGGTAAAAGATAGGTAGCTCAATATGCTGTGTTAGGAATGAACTTTCACAAGCAAGGAAACTTACTTGTGCTCAATGTGGAGAAAGAAAATGAAAAAATTGAAAAAAGGATAGTGACCGAACGTGGAGAATCGAATAGATTTGTAAGAAAATGGGAAAGATGTAATTTAGTGAACAAAGTGGATAAAGTGGCAGCTTGATAAATTTCCGGAGGACAGTGGGAGAGCAATGGAGACACAGAAAAGAGTTTCGTGTTGTTTTTGGGACAGGTACGATGTGTATTGGCAGATGCGCTGCAGAAGGACAGACGATGTGTTTAGTGGTTCGTCTCCAGCTGGACATCTTCTTTCCTAAGGTTCTCCCATCATGCTGATATGTAATCAAACTGACAGCTCTGAGTGGGGCTGCATGGCTGTTGATTTGGGCAGGGAAGGTGGGGAGGGGGTTTGAAGACACCTCTGCTTGAGTGGCTTGTCACTTCCAATTTGAGGGTGGAAGTGATAGGAACCTGCATGAGGGGGGTTCAGGAGAGGGGGTCTGTGGACGCAGGCCACAAACCTCCCTTAAGTGATGAGATGTGCACAACCCTAACTCAAACTTAGACACGCCTCAGTGGGGAGGGAATAAAATATGTTGCTTTGGTTCAGTGTTGTTTTAGATTACTATGCACCACCAAGCTTGCTGTTGCTGTGTGGCAATGTGTGCTGAGTCTTTTGTCTTCATTCTTTTGAATGAGAAGCGCAGAAAAGAGAGAAAAAAAGGAGTTGTGGTCTGAGTCGACGGCCTTTGACATCCTCTGATCTTGTTTGGATGCTGGTGTATTATTTAATCGCTGAACCCTAATTGGCGGTACATGTGGGATGTGAATTTTTCATTTCAATTTACATTGCCACACATGCAATCCATGAATATTTATCACAACCAAGATACCATCGTCTGGGTAGCACATTAGAGAGCAGCGATAGCAGAGTTTTTTTTTTATGTGTCTGCTGTTATGAACCGATGAAGCCCATTGTAGTCAGAAACTGGAACAGCGTTTAAAACATGCATGGGTATTGAACTTGAGCCTCCCATTAAAGTGGTAATTGAAATCTCCATGGATTGAACTGGTTTTTAATAAAATGTGCTGTGTCTGGCCCTTTTTCCAAGTTTTAAGAGATATTGGGAATTTTCTTAGATAGTTTCTACATCTTAATCCAAGTATAAACTTTAAGACTTTAATATTTTTATCTAGAAATCATATACATTGCTGTCTGGAAGCTTACATCCATTTATTTGGGAGATAAATGTCCTATTGCGGTATTTTAAATAATACATTAGAAATATTTTTTTTATTATCAGGATGGAACAATAATAATACAACAAACTAATTCAATGAATTTTAAAACGAATAATGTGATTCACAAGTTCATATTTATTGTGGATTTTCTCCATTAGTTACAGACAGAATTACATCCTCTGGCTCAAATACATACAATACACCTATTTTGTGGATGAACTTGTCAAAGCAAGTTGCAGCAAAACCACATGCAAAGCATTGATTGTCATCTTCTGAGTTCTAGCCTAATTCTACTTAAATATTTCACCAGTCCTGTCTTAAGGATTACTAAAGCTCATTTTAAACCAACCAATTATCCTAAAACCAGATGTGGCACAATGTTTGAGTTCATTGTCCTTTCAAAAACCCATTTGTGTCCAAGTTTTGATGACTTGTGGGAAAGTTTGATAAATGTAAAAGTAATCATCTTTCTTTTTTTCCCCACTTTGTGGGTGAGTACAACACAGAAATAGTGTTCTTAGGTTCAAAAGCCTCATGCAGAACCTACTCAAAACCTGCATTGTGTCGTTTGGCTAAAATAGTTCAATAATTGTCTTATTTCTTATCAGAAATGTATAGATTATGCTTAAAAGTTAAGCCTGTGTCTGTCTGTGCACAGGCATAAAACAAATTTTATTGTTTGGTTATTGGTTATGTAATAAGCCCACCTTCCTTAAAGCATCAATAAAGCCCTAAATCATTATGACATCCATGCCCATGACAAGTGTATGTACTTTAATCTTCTGATCTCGATTATAGGATGATAATACCTTAATAATTTACTTTTTTAATCATTCTTGTTCTAAAAAGGGAACAAGCTGAAAAAAAAACAAAAAACGTCTCGAGGAACACAGGTTAACACTGCGTCTGCAATTGTTACATTTGTTGCTATATTGTTCAAATCATTTTGGAAATAAATCTGACACAGTTGGATTTCATTTGATAAATCAAACCTTGAAAACAGAGCAGTTAATTCTGGCTCTGAAAGACCAGGTCACTCTCAAAACAGGGACCAAAAATATATTTCATCAGAGGTGCATTTGTTTCATCGCTAAGAATGAATGAAGCAACTAATATAGCTATATAAACTGAATTTCAAGGGGATTTGTAAATATAATTTTTTTCTCTGTAGCATCCACTTGGTGAAGCTAATAGTTTCCGTTTGATTGCAATTTCACGCTCACTCAATTCTACTCAGTATAACTATGCTATTGATTTTCACCGCTGTGCAGTGAAAGAGTAATAAAATGTTCAGAAGGGAAACTTCACAGTGAGTGAAACAAAAAAGGTCTATAAATTCACATACACAAACAAAATATTTTTTTGCAGAAATTATATTGTTTTAACTGAAAGCTTTTAGTTATTTTGACATAGATGCATGCCAATATAAAAACAACCTGTTAAATAGGAATATCTATCATGATTAAATTAAATTGAAATTGTGTTTAAAGCCTGATGGGATTTACTTTCATTTCATTTTCAATTTATCAATACTTAAAAAGCAACCACATATAAAAAAGCAGAAATGGGACTTTATCCAAAAATAAAACAAAAGCAGAAAAATAGCGTAAGATACAAAACAAATATTTATTAGACCTTATGATCATTTCAACCTGTTCAAGTTAAACCTTGAAGAGATCCTTTGCTTTGTCTTGTCTCAAATATTGTTTTTATATAAACAGAATGACACTCAGGGCTGAAATGTCTTAAACACGTGATCTGCTTCGGGAAGCAAATTAACCCAACTAACCACGTATACAAATGTAATTGATAGTTTGTTAAATCATGAATTAATGGTATTAATTGCATCTTTAATGAAATTTAACAATCCCACCCAGGCTTGAACACTGTTAGATCTTTAAACTCAAGAAATAACTGAACCAGAACCTGTTTGACAGCAGGAAGTAGGCTAGAATACACCAAGAAGCAACATATTGTGCTACTAAAGTTGTAAAGAAATTCAAAGTGAAAAATAAAGTTGTTGAAAAAAAAAAAATAAAAAATAAAAAATGAAAAAAATAAAGTTGTTGCAAAAAGTAAAAAAAAAAAGAAAAAAAAAAGGTATTTAAATCCTGCAAACCACAGACTGAGCTAAATAGAGAAAAAACATGGAACACTGGTGAAACCTACCAGGAATGGCCGACCTACCAAAATCACGCCAAGATACAACCATGCGGCCAATAAGTAACTTGGTTATATCTGTCACAAAACTAACACAACCTTTCAGATAAAAAGCAAACATCTCAACAGTAAGTTATAGTAGATTTATTATTATGGTCTGTTTGTAACTGCTTGTGATATGACAAGAAACAGGCAACACAGAATAAATCTGTGAAGGAGAATTTGTTTTCGCAACACTTTAATTAAATAAATGCACTTTCTTGTTTTTGTCCTTCATGGTGAATATTTTCTATTCCCTCAAATGATACCAGTATCACACATTGATACTATTATCAAATACAAGAGCTACAACCTTTCAAAACTAATTATTTCTAACCACACCAGATCAGTTAATGTTTGGTGTAATACCAAAAACTTCAACTTTGTTAAATACATTTTTTGTCCTTTTGTAGGATACCTAAATTAATACCTAGTGTATTGAGTCTCTCCCATCTTGACTACAAAACTTTATGGAGCCACTCGTGTGTTTTACTAATATAAAAGTTCATCTATTAAAACTTTGATTTTATCCTTTGACATTGAGACTTTATTTTGATTTGACGTTTTTTGGGAAAGTGCTTTGAGATTATGTGCTTTGTGAATTGGAACTATAAAAACAAACTGAATTGAATAGATTTAAGAGCTCTGCATTTAATGAAATCAGTTACAAGAAAAGAAAATCTATCCACATTAAACGCAGTTTTTCACTTAATGAATGAAAAAGAAATGCTGTTGGTTTTGTTTTCAAAATACTCTGTAAATTTGATGATAGAAGGTGATTAAAAAGCAAATTCAAGTTCTGAGTCATGTCCCACTGTTGCCCTTCAAAACAACCTTGAGTAGCCACTTCTCTTTGCGAGACAAAAGCCTCTGAATATTCATACACAGCCCAACATTACTGCAAGGATTCACATAAGCAAGGGGCACATCATTAGTGGATCCATTAGTGCTTGTTCCTCTCAAACATCCTTATTCAGCTCCCTTACAGACACATACATCAAACATTATTTCTTTTCCCTGCCACAGCCTCTGAGGAGGAGCAAAGGACAAAAACAATGTGAAATAATGAGCTTGTTAAGAGAAGGCTTATGACCCCATGTTCGGCGAGAACTTGTTAAATCTTCGTTTTTAACCAGAGACAGTCCAGGAGGGAGCTAGAAACCAGACAAGGCGTGTCTTCCTCCAGCCCACTATTCAGACTAGGCAGTCATGCTGCGCCACCATAAACCTTTCATTAGTCATTCAGCACACTGAGCGAGCCTGACCCCAACCAGCTGCACTCCCCTTCTCTCCCTGAAACCACCCACACCTGCACTCTGCAAAACCGATCCTCCTCCACTTGACTCTTTGTAGGAATACAAGGCACGGGCGTGCGAGTGAGGTTTATCAGAGGAAAAGCGCTTGAGAGTGAAGGTATTAGGCTTTGAGCTCAGTTCCATTGATGTTTTAAGTTGTTGTGGTAAGAGATAAAACGAGGTTTTAGCTAGTGCTAAATTCCTCCAGGACTGGGCAGGAGAGAGCAGCTGCTGGGGAAGGGGAGGTGACGAGTGGGCAGGCAGTGATTTGAGATTAAAGTCGTGCTTGAGGAGGCTCTCCAAAGACCAAACGGCGACCATCTGAAAATTGTTTGGAATATCATCAGAGGACTGGTGTGTGAAGTCAGGCTTGGAAGGTTTGAGACAATGTTACTGTCACAAAATACAAGTTTGGTTCAGAATGAATCAACATGTTTTTAATTGATTCACTGACAATGAGCGGCAAATGAGCCAAAACAAGAAAACAAAGAAAACATGGCACCTTTCCAAATCAATCACATATGATTGCTGAATGAAAAACTGACTAACACAATCACAGGATCCAAGGATTAGATTTGAAAACATCCACATTGCTAAATGCACCACTTGAATTCATAAATGCAAATTCCTGGCCATGAAAAGCCTATTTACTGCTGTACTCCTCATACATCAAGTAATCTCTCTGGGTTTAGTGTTTTGATAAATAGATGACAGGAATTAAAGTAGGTAGCGATGCAGCAGTACAACTCAACAAAGAGTTATGACTGACTTAATAGCTGCGTGTTGCATTACGAGGTGCTTTTCAACACATCTTTCAAGCAGTTTCTATCTTTTGTCCTGAATTTTCCAGAATGGAAAATGTTGGAATTCTCATCTCCTAATCAACATTCAGGAA
>CAEFZX010009172.1:0-30242 GCA_903066825.1 Alfaro cultratus
TCATTATTTGAATCAGGTGTGTTGAAGTAGAGACACATCTAAAGGTTGCAGGAGGCCGGCTCTCGAGGCCTGGAGTTCGCCACCCCTGACATAGACATAAAAAACCCAACAAAATCACATAATACACAACAACAACAAAAATATGTAAAACATCTTGCATACTAGTGTTTCCACAAAAACAACTGAAGAGTTTGAGCCTAGAAATATTTTGGTTTTCCTGAGTTTTAAATGACGAGAGCAAGATGAGAATCTGAGCATTTAGTTTCATCAGATTATTCTGGACTATGAGTTTCCTTCAGTAATTTAAGAATTTTGTAAGATTTTATCAGTTAAACGTTTTTTGACACGTTTTTTTCCTAAACAACTAAACATGGTTTTATTTTTTGCCTGCGCAACAATAAACTAAGCGTGAACTATTTTAACAACAAATAATAAGATTCTTTAATAGAAAAAACAAACAAAAAAGCTCCTTTCTGGTTCCTTCAGCTGGGCAGATGTGTACGCACACCTCCAGATTGCACATGAGCCAGTTGCAGGTAGTTTAGGCGGAAACTGACGTAAGAGGTGCAGAAACTCCTCAGACTGAGATGGTTTGTTGTTGGAAGGAGAGCAGATAATGTGGCGTCTGGTTCAGACAGATGAGGCATTAATATTTAAATGTCTGCTGCCGAGTCGTGTCGCTTTACGGCTGAAACTCCAGGTGGCCGTTTATGTGGCAGCTGCGTCGCCGACGGTAACGAGGCAAACAGCAGGAGCTGGAAACTCGCCGTTTACCTGAACCGCTTCTCGAGCAGCAGATTTAAACGTTCAAACTGCTGCTGCGTTAGGATCTGAATTGAAATCCATCTAATTATTCTCCGCTTTTTCTCCTACCTAAATGTATTAACCTAAAAGGTATGTAGTTATGGTGTGAACGGAGAAAATAATAAGCACATCAACAGCTGGAGGTCAATATTTCCTGTTATTCTGCATCACAAATTAAACAGATGCGATTAAACAAAACATCAGCTTTACAAGTTGTTTAAAAGTTTCTTCCTCATGTTTTGTGCAAAAGGAAGAATGTTGTAAAAGAAAATTTCCCTTTTTAAAAATGTTTGAGTCGAACTCGACACCAGAATACTTTGAAAAAAAACCCCAACAAACTGTCAGATGAATCTCCACTGGAGTAATGAGTCTGTGTTTTGATTTGTAGCTTTCCTGCTTCCTCCCTCTCCTGTGGTTTGCTTTACTTTACCAAAAATGAATGAAATTATTTTCCTTTTTTTTGTCTTAAAGGTGCAGTACTTAACTTTTTTTTCTCCTTTTTCCTTATTTGTTAAAACGTTTACCATTTTGTGACAGATTAATACAAGGCAGATAATTATGAAAAGATTCATCTGGCTCTTATTAGTGTCTGAAGAAAAGTGCAGCTCCCAACCAAAAACAAGCAATCAGAGCCAGGGGGAGGGGCTTAGCACTTCCAATCAACCTTAAGTATGCGCTGCTAATTGCGCTAATGATGGAGAAACCAGTTACCATTGAAGGAAAACCATTAATCTAACATCATTGTCATCGCTTTGCTAGTTAGAAGTGGGAGAAGACAGAGGAGCTCGTTTATTTTTTCCACACTCATCTGTCTGATGACAAACTTTCACGACACAATGACAGTTTCAATAAATAAGTTTTAAAAAATCTGTTTTTTACACAAGTTACAATTTGATACCTTTAAATAGCTTTAGCTTTAAGTAGATATCAGAAGCTACTGTTTATCCTTTTGTTTATTAAATTCTGTGACTGTCTGCATTTTGCATTATGGAAATCATGTGTGTTCAGTTTAAACGCTTTAATTAGTTTGTGTTTAATATTCAATCAGAAGAATCTGTGATTTACAGTGTTTCTGTGTTTCCTTGCAGCCCAGCAGAAGATAGATTACTCCATCGCTGCAGGGATGCAGTTCTCTGTTGGGGATCGCTGTCAGGTCTGTGATGTCCGCTGTAGATTCGCCCGTTTTGTTTGAACTCAAACGTGATTGTCATGTTTGTGGAAAACGTCCAGGTTCGTCTGGACAACGGCCGGACCTACAAGGCCACCATCAAAGAGGTTCCCCCCGACAACAGCCATGTGGCGGTGCAGTTGGAGGACCTGGGGAAGAGGTAGGTCGCAGCTCCGCCGGAGCGCTGCAGGAGCGGCGATGTGTGTTAACAGAGTGTGTTAATGGTGTGTGTGTTAACAGAGTGTGTGTTAACAGAGTGTGTTGGTGTGCAGGCTGGTGCCGCTGTGGAACATCCGGCCGCTGAACGACGAGAACAGCTGGACCACCGTCACCAACCGGGACAAGAGGCTGAGCAACGGACACGGAGGTGAGGCTGAAACCTGCAGCAACAACAAACACAAACGGAGTAATTTCAAAAGCAAAAAAAAACTAAAATCACGCAAACAATGATGTTATTGTTAGAAATACATTAATAGATCCAGGTAAACAGATAATAACTGGTGACAGATCTGATAATAAGGACATTTTTGGGTTTTTAACCATCATTAATTGGAATTTATTGTGACAATAAATCAGAAACTAATTGTGATATGTGATAAATGATGCGATAAGTGTCTGGCCCGTGCTCCTTGTTTCTGTTTTCTTCTCCGGCTCTTACAGAATGGGAGGGGCGAGGGAGAGGAAGAGGACGAGGGAAGCCCATCCCAGCATCCTCCTCTTCCTCCGTTTCCCAGGCAACGGCTGTGGGCTCCAGTGGGCGCATGCAGAAGCAACACTCGTGGCCACCGCAGGCCACCGTAGAGGAGCAGGGGAAGCCCAGCAGGTGACATCACTTCACCCTGATCAATTAAATGATCATTTCTCTTCTAATTCAGTCTTAAATTATTTAATTTATGTTTCTCTTTTGTCAGCATTGACTTTATTCTGTGAAAATTGCAGAAGAGTGGTTATGATTTCTTTCTTTCTGAAACTTTTCACCTCTTAGTGAATTCAGATTTAAACTTTAATAAGTGAGATACAAAAGGACGGATGTGAGGAATGTGTTCTGGTGGATGGCTGGTTTGATGGTGGTGTTTCTGTCCAGGAAGTCGCTGGGCGCAGCAGAACCGTCTTTCAGGTTGACAGAGCGGGAACGTTTGGCTAGAGAGGAGGAGGAGGAGTTGAACGTGGCGCTGATGGAGATCCAGCTCAGAGACGAGAACAGCTTCCCCGCCCTCGGCGTGAGTCCATCACCTTTACAGATTTATTCTCTGATTTATGATGAAAATCCTGCTTCTTAGCATCTGCACACAATGTATTATGTACCAAATACTAAACCAACATCATGGTTCCAGATTTCCTTTGGGAAGTGAGTTATTTAATCTGGGGAATAAAACCAGATTGTTTCTTTAACAATAGTTAGCAGGTTGATCTGTTCATCTCTTATGGAGAACAGGTTGTAACAGCCGTAATTGTGTACTATCTCTTTAAGATACTCAAGTATCGCTAATGACGTCACGAGTATGTGCCACTGCTTCTCTGTAGAGAGCGTGGGAGAAACGTGCTACAGTTGCTACATGGACTGAGACGGACATGCTAGCTCCCTAACTTTAGTAACGTTACGGGTTATTAAATTGTGGCATCATTTTTTTCTCCTCTCAGAGTCAAACTGCGACTCAGGCTGAATCAGGCAGGAAGAAAACTGGAGACAAGAGGCGATCTCAGAGAAACAAGACGGTGAGTTCACAGTAGAACTACAGCTTCAACTAAAGATGTACAGTAAAAAAGATGTAAATAAACAAATAACTCAACTCCTTTTTAAAGTAAGATAAACATTTTATCTTACTTAGCTTTTCATAAAACACAATAAAAATATTCCTTTAGTTTACATCCTGGGCAGTGCTGGACAATTAAATAATTAAAAATATATTTTTAATCTTTTTTGTTTTGTTTATAGAAAAGTCCAGTTGAAGACATGAGAGCGCTGTCGCCCTCTGCAGGCGACAGACCGAACTCCTCCACTCCTCCTCCAGGTGCTGTCACCATCTCCTCTCTTCCTGCTGCTAACTCCGACTCGGCTGGGCGGAGCTCTCTGAATGTAAACATGGCCGCCACGTCAGGCTCCGCCTCCATTCTCCCGCCCCCCTGTGCTGCTCCAGAAACTAAGTCAAATGCCCAGTCCTACGCCTCCGCCGCGGCCGTGCCGGTTTCCCCTCCGCCGGGCATTAAGCCCCCGGCGCCCTCCTCCACCAGCCTCTTCTCCTTCATCACCCCGGTTCTCCCTGCTGCCTCTCCAGCTCCTCATCATCCTCCATCTTCCTCATTTGCCTCATCTTCTCCGCCGTTATCGTCTGCTGCCGCTCCAACGTTCATCGCCCCCATCGCTCCGAGTCCGACAGCGGCTCAGGGCTTCACCCGCCCCTTCTCCCCGCTCGCCTCCCTGCCTCGCTCGCCCAGTCCTCTCCCTCCCTCCTCCACCTTGATCCCACCTGCTGCTCAACCCAAAGAAGCTCCACCAGCCCACACCGGTGAGTTAAAGTCCATTCAAGCAGCTTCTTGTGTTATATTCTGTGCAGATGATGTTTTCATGCTGATTTTTCTGTATTTCCAGATGTTTTGCCAAAAACTGAGACGAGTCTTCCAGCGTCTCAGCCTCCCCAGAGTGAGACGTCCGTCCCTCGGAGTCTTCCTCAAGTTGTTCCAAACCTGATTAAAGCTTTGGTGCCTCAGGCAGAAGGATCAACCCAACACTCTTTACAGGAAATCCAGACCCAAAGTCAAGAACCACAAAACCAGATCAAGCCTGAGGCCGAGGTCTCCGCCCCCCAGAAACAACTACAGTCCCAAACTGAGGTGTCTTCAAAACCTCAAACACTCCAGCCGCAGTCTGACGGCACCCCGGTTCACTCCCCTCAGTCCTCTGAACAATCCCCCAACTTTCAGAGTCCAGAAGACCCTCCAAAGTCTGATTCTCCTCCTCCTGCCTCCCAGCAGTCACAGCCTGTTGCCCCTGCCACTCTTCCCCAGTTACAACCTCACTTCCCTCGCTCCATCCACGGCGGCGTCCCCCTGCAGCAGCTGTCCCAGCTCTACCAGGACCCCCTGTTCCCCGGCTTTCCCCAGGGGGAGAAAGGAGAGGTCGCTCATATCCCGCCGTTCTCCGCCAGCAAGTCTGGAGACGACCTGCCGAAAGGTGAGCACATATTACAGAAGCACACGACTCTGTGAACGTGGCATTTTAGTTTGTACTTGACAAGAGATCGTCAGATATATGACGAATATAGGGTGATAATTTAGGGAAGACAACCTCTGAGCAGCAGTCAGGTTTCACCACGAGAGAAAAAAGGATGACAAGTCCAGTGTGGCAGAAATGAAACAGCTGAAAACATCTGGGTTAAGATTTCCAGCTTGTTCTTGCAGGAAGACTGAAGAAATGGGGCTGAAGTCTTCATGGATCATATTGTTTGCAGATGATACTGTGGTCTATATTGGGAATTGGTGAAAAAGTAACCTTGAAAAGTACCCAGAAAAGTATTTTAGGGTACTGTGAAAGGGCAGTGAGACAGTGGTGAGGTGTGCGGTTGGAGTGATGGATCAATTTAGTGTGATCTTGTGATTATGTCTATCTGGGACAAGATCTTGGCCCTACCTTATTTTGGCAGGAAGACTGAAGAAATCAGGAAGTATTCCTCATGGATCATATTGTATGCAGATGATATTGTGATGTATATTGGGAGTAGATGAAAGAGAAACCATGTTGCTGAATTAACGAATTATTGCAGGGAAGTATTTCAGACAGTGGTGAGTTGTGCTGTCGAAGTGATGGATGAACTTTGGTTTAGAACTGAGCTACATCATTTTTGCACAAATGTTAATGTATCCAGGCTAGATTCCTCCTGGATTGTGCTATTTGTGGATGATATTGTAATCTATACTAACAATTACCAAAAAAGAAACCATTTAGATGTTCATTGGCTGGGATAAAAACGGAGAGGATTAAAATGAGGGAAAATCTCTGGTTCAGATGCTCAGATACAAAGTCAGAGGAAAGCTTGAGAGTCTGGGGATCGTCAATAGGTTGGACGGATTTGGAAACGTGTTGCGCCGTTCCAGACGTTTCATCTGTGAAGTGAAGGAGGAAATGGGAGATATGATCTGCTTTGGTTAATCATAACTAAAAAAAATCTACTATGAAAAACACTAAAATTGATTAAATTATTTAGGAACCTGATTAATATTTATTGTTTTTTTTCTTGTTCACATCAATAAAGTAAAGAGGATTTACTTTTCCTAAATGTGTTTTTTTTTTTTTTCCCCCCTGCAGACGTTAACGTCTTGAGGTTTTTCTTCAACTTGGGCGTCAAGGTAAAATGTCTCATTAAAGTTACTTATTTCAGAAACGTGTGTCTTGTTTTCAGTTTAACTAAAACAAACTTTTTTGAATGTTTTCTGTTCCAGGCGTACTCCATGCCCATGTTTTCCCCCTACGTGTACCTCTTCCCGCTGCAGCAGTACTCCACCATGCAGATGAAGCCCCACGCCCCGTCCTCCCACTACCCCTGCTCCAGCCCCCCCACCAAGCCGCAGGAGGCCTACCAGCAAACCCCGTACCCCATGCCTTCTTCTTCCCCCCAGTACAACCACCACAGTCCCCCGGCGGAGCACCCCAGCCCCCCCGAATCCCAGTTCAACCAGAATCCGTACCCGCCGGTCGCCCAGCCTCCGCCACCACAGAGGATTCCCTGCGGCTCGTTGCCGTGGCCTCTGCCCAGAAACCCGCCGCCGTGTCCTGTCGGATACCCCTCGCCTCCGCCGCCGTACTCCAACACCCCGCCGTCCTCTCAGGGGTACCATCCGGGTCAGGCGGCGGTGCACCCGCTGTACCCGGCGGTGCCACCGTACCCGCCCTTCTCCCTGGGGTACCAGCCGCCGTCAACCGCCGAAGAGCTCCAGGTGAGCCAGGCGGCCATGGAGCAGCTGCAGCCCCCCAACCCGGACCCCGTCCACGGACACGTCCGGGTCCTGTGTCCGCTGGAGGCCCCGCCCACTGCTAACATGGCTAACACTAACAACAGAAGTATTGTGGTTACTACTAACTACGGTAGGTGGCTTTTGTTCTCAGCACTAGCAGATGACAGCAGTTTCACAGCTTCTACACCAGGAGGCGCTAACGTGTAAATGTCTCAATGCAGCTTATAACAGAACGTTTTCCCCATCAGCCATGAAGAAGGAGGCTGGAGAGGGTATGACCCGGACGGTGCTGCTGGTGGACCCCCCACTCAACAACAAGCCCATAGTACGTACAGCAGGCTACCTGAGAGCTGCTAATACTAAAAACATTAAATGACACAGAACTAAATAAAAACATTACAATTACATAGAGATAATTGATTAAACTGTTAGCAGCAGTGGTGGGCACCTCTAACTGCAGTGTTGGTAGTTGGCTTAGCGATTTAGCATTAGCTTTTGCTAGATACCCTGTTAGTACAACACTTGAGCATTAGTTTTGGTACAGTGTCAAACATTAGCTCTTGCTAAATGCTTTGTTAGTGTAGCGCTTTGGCCTTAACTTATGCTAAATACTGTGTTGAAGTAGTGCTTTAGCATTAGCTTCCACTACATACCATAGAGACAGCACTTTTGGATTAGCTCCTGCTAAATCCCATGCTGGTATAGTGCTTTAGCATTTTAGCTTCAGGGTTAGCGCAACTAACACCATGACGTAACTGTAGTTAGTGGAAGCTAATGCTGAAGCACTATTCCTTCACAGTATCTAGAAAATAAAAATTTTATACATTTACATTTAAGCCTTTTTATACAGTATTTGAAATGCATTAAAAGTTGCACATAATTTTTTAAATAAAATTTATTGCTTATATTGCAATTATAGCATTCTTTTAGTGAATTTCAACCAGGTGAAGCTAAAACATATTTACAAAGTCTGTCTTTTCCATTATAAATCAAAATGCATATGTTTTGTACAGTTTTGGCTTAATTACTGCTCTGACTATGTTGGTTTTTCAGCAAATTGATGCTTTTGAGTCTATTGAGTTATTTCAATTAATCTGATTAATTTAAAGCAGATTAATTGTCAAACTCAAGAGCCACTGTCCTGCAGTTTTTAGATGTGCCACAGGTACAAAACACTGGAATGAAACGGCTCAATTGTGTAGATCAGATCTCCAGAGCCTTAATGGCCTCATTATTCTACCAGGTGGTTCAGCAGAGGCACATCTAAAAGTTGCAGGGCAGCCAGTGGCCCTAAAGATCTGGAGTTTGACAAAAGGCCTAAAGAACCGTGGAGCGGACCAGGCTTCCACTGCTATAAAGCAGAATATAAAGTAGTAATAACTGTTTTGTCCACTAGAGGTCAGTAGTTCTCTGAATGTCTTTCTGTCTCAGCTCGCCGTGGTGTCCGACCCCGACCTGAACGACGCCACCCTGCGGTCCGGCAGCTGCCCCGCCTCCCCTTCCACCTACCGAGGCGCCCGCAAACATTTCCCCGGTTCCAAGCCGTTCCCTGTCGTCCCCGGCGACCCCGGCCAGCTGGTGTTCACGTCGGCGCCGGCCGTCGGCATGCCGGAGCCGCTGTCGGTGGCGTGTGGCACGGAGGACGACTTTGAGCTGGATCCGTTCACCATGGGTTACAGCGGGCAGAGGAAGATCTACCGGGGGCGGGGGCCCAGGGGCAGGAGCAGCTACGACCCGGGGAGGGGCAGGCGTCGCCACGGCGACCAGGGGGCGGGGACTCATTTCTTTAACTCCACCTTCAGGGCACGGGGCCGGGAGAGGGGCTACTAGCTTCAGCCAATGAGAGAGCAGCGTCTCGAACACTATGTTTTCGTTCTGCTTCTTCGGCTCTGCATGTACAATCTGAAGTTTACATCTCTGAACGGCTGAATGTAACACGAGGCGGGTCGGGTCCGGTCGGCGTCTAAAAATCCATGTAACATTAAATTACCGTGTGAAGCTTGGGGAAGAGGAACCCGTTTGGAAATAATTTGCTGTTTTCCCTCCTGTTTAATGCAAAGCACTGCTGCCTCTCCATGCTGAGAGAAAACCTGTTTCCCCACCAAAAGTCAAATTTCCCACCGTCTTTCTGTCACTTGAATGCATCGCCAAACATGAGTCTAGGTGATGCGTTTGCAGGGCTCAGGTTTTATTCAGCTCTGTGTGTAGGTTTGTTTCTGTGTTTGCTGCTGGTTTAACCTTATTTCTTCACTTTAGATCATCTGAACTCTGAGGAATCAGTGCCTTAAGTTTGCTACTTTTATTTGGTGAGAAACACTGCTGTACAGAACAAAGAATGTCTGCCTTGGACTTTTCTATGTGGTTAAATAAAAAGTTTGGTTCAAACCTTTACTTGGTTGATTTTTATGTTAAGTCAACATAACATTTTTAAAAATTGCTTCAGAAAATAAAAATATGACATTCATGTATAACAATGGTACAAAGTCCAATTAAAATCACATCAATAGTTTACAAGATAGTTCAAGTGTTTTCTACAAAAAGTAACCACTGATCAGTGAAAATGGGAGATAAAATTGGAAACTTTGATCAAGTTGTGCTTTACTACAGGGTTCAATACTTAGTTCAAAACTTATTTTAATTAAAGTTTTAAAATAGAATTACAAACACTTGCTGCATTATGGTTGGTTGTGCAGGAGGCTCTACTAATGCTTTTCAAAGATGTAGAGTTGTATAATTCTGGATCTGTTTGCAGCCGTTTTTATGCTAAACGTCGAGTTGGGGGCGTGGCCAGCATCAGCGTAATGAACGTGTTTTATAGTCCATAAATCTATGGAATAATAATCAGTAGAAAAGATGAGGAGTCATTTCCAGGTCAGGAAGCGTCTGTTTATTATGACTTGTAAATGCATGAGTGATAAAATACGCTGCTGAATGTTCCACAACGCCGCTGCCAGGTTAGCTCCGCCCACACGGTCGGGCCGACGCCACGCAGCACTTCTTCATCTGACACGTCACAACATGGCTGGATACTGAACGCAGCTCTGTACAGAAAGGCTGATGCGTTTTATTTTTGTTGTTTTTTAATCACGTTGGGGGTGAAACGCGGCTGCGTGGAGGCGCCGCGTTGCCAGGGCGACGGCCCACAGCCGGGAGGTCGCAGTCAGTCACGCCGGACGGCGGCTTTAGTCATCCAGGAAGAAATAGTTCCCGCTCTTCTTCTGCTCCGTGTCCTGGAAGAGACGATTGGGGAAGCTATTATTTTTGGCGACATTTCATATTTATCAGAGTATTGTCGGCGTAGAGAGGCGTCGCACACCTTGATGGAGTTGAGCTTGTTGATCCTCGGCCTGAAGTTGTTGGGATCTCTCCTGAACGTGATCTCCAGCAGCGACAGGAAGCGGTTCATCCCGGCCAGAAGACTCTGAGGCCTGAAGGAGAATCATTAGGTTTACAAACAACGCATTTCAAAATGGCCGCCTCAAAAAGATCAGAAAAAATGAGTTTTCTGTTTGCTGTTTGGGGGCGGAGTTTACGTGTTAGCCGAGGTCTTCTTGGAGGGAATACCGTCGAACACGATGACTCTGTCGGCCAAATACGTCGCCATGATGAAGTCGTGCTCCACCACAAACGCCGTCTTCTTGGCGTGAAGGATGTACCTGGGAACAAAAAAAAACCCAGCAAAGATGTTCAACAACAGCGCCCCCAACAGGAAGAAAAACATAAGAGCAACACATTTCTATCATCAGTAGAAAAGCTTTGCTGTCTGTCTATTCTGGACGCAGTAATAACCCAACTACAGCAGAACTGAATGAATATTTAAAATACTTTAATGATTAATTTAAATATCCAATTAGTTTGATCTATTTCTCAATTTGTTGGTTTTGAAGAGTTTTTGCTCTGAAATCAATAAATTCATATTTTAACAAAGGATTAATAAACTACAGAGTCCAAATATGGTGTGAAAGAAAAGTATGGCAAACCATTTAAAATAAAATAAATGGCTAAAAATATTATTACAATAATAGTAAGATTTATTTATAATGGCCGTTACATCTTGAGATCTCAAAGGTCTAAATAAAATTTTAAAAAATAAGCAATTACAATGGATAAAAATAATTTAAAAAGTGAATAAATAAAAAATTTAAACAAAAATCTAAGAAGGTGAACCAAAAACGTTGCCAAACAGTTAAACAGCAAATTGTGTTGTCAGGGAGAGCATTCCATATAGCAAATAAAATAAAATAACTTTAGTAAACTTAACAGGACACAATTAAATAATAATTAATGACATTTTGTTTTAGATTATTGGTGCTTTATCAAGGTTTCCAGAGTCAAATTTTCCTTCCATATTCGAAGTTTAAACACTAAAGTTCACTTTGAGTTTGTGGTAAACATTTTGCTATAAGTTAAACAGTAAAACCAAAAACATTCAGATGGTGAGACAGGAACTAAGCCTGGAAATATTTCAACAAACTCAAATTGTTGTGGAAGAAAACTTTGATTTTAATCCATTTTATTTAAAATAGGTTTGATATTCTTTCTTGTTTCCCCACATAATAAAATAAATCTGTAAAAGCTCCACCTGAAGCCGTTTAAAACCCAGTTTCTGAAGGAAACGTGAAGCAGAGTCACCTCTTGATGACCCTGGCAGCCATCAACCTCTGCTCAGAGTCCAGGTATGCAGACGGCTCGTCGATCAGGTAAACGTCGGCCGGTTTGCCCAAACACAGCGTGAGGGCGACTCTCTGCAGCTCACCACCAGACAGGTTCTGCACCTGGAGAGCGAGGAAGAGGAGGAGGAGGAAGGTTAACCTAATAGGAGACACTTTACTACGAGTTATTTTAAGACGTAACGTCTATTTTAGACGTTCAGGACCAGAGCAGTGAGACTTTCTACAACCAGCAATTTGACTCAAAAGAAACAGCTTCTTGTTCCTGTTTGTTTTAGCGCTAGGCTAGTGCTAGCATGTTTACTGTTTTTATATGACTTGTTGATCATATTAAAATAAATCTACACTATTCTGAAAAGATGTGATCTAAAGTAGTAATCCATTCACAAGCAGCTATTTGACTCAAAACAGATTCTTGCTCCTGTTTGTTTTAGCGCTAGGCTAATGCTAACATGTTTACTTTGTTTTTGTATGACCTGTTGATCATTTCACCTTGTACTCTATTTTAGATTGGTTTGAGTTTTGAAAAAAGTCAAATGTTAATCTATTCAGCCCAGTTTTCTATATTTAAATCACAATTATTCAAAATGGCACCTCTCTCTTATTGTAGTTGTTTGCCCTGCACCAACTGTCCTCCTCTTTGTAGCTGAATTACGACTAGAGAAAGATGAATAACCACCATTCGTTATGCATGATGGTGACTTTCCTCATTAAGTTTGTTTACTGTATGATGTTTTATCTGCAGTTCTTACGTCCTGGTCGATGATGCTCTCGATCTGCAGCGGCTTCATGACGTCGGTGATGAACTGCGGGTGCGTGTAAGCGTCTCTGATTTTCTCGTGGAGCAGAGCTCTGACGCTGCCCTGCAGCCACAAACATGTAACATTTAGCCTATTTCAAACAAAAAAAAAAACTTCCTATTTTTTATTTTAGTAGCTGAATGCTTCACCTTAAACTTGGGGCTGATGGTCTGAGGTTTGTAGCTGACGTTCAGGATGGGAACTTCCCCTGAAAGACGCCAGGAAGGTCAAACATGAGTCAGTAAAGATCATTTTCCAGTAATGAGGAGGAAAACTCACCTCCTCCGTCAGGTTTGAGTCCTCCAGCCAACATCCTGATGAAGGTCGTCTTCCCTGTGCCTGCAGACAGCATCCGGCCACTCAGGTTACTGGACCGTGGGTCGGTTAGGACCCGGTCAGAACCGAACCAGCAGCTTACCGTTCTCTCCCAGCATCACCATGATCTCAGAGTCGGTGAACTCTCCTCCTTTGATGTCCAGAGAGAACTCGCCCATCGTCTTCCCCATGTCTGGATACTGAAACCGACAAACAGCCTCAAGTTAGAGACAATCTGGGATTTCTGAGGGTCACAAAACATCAAGATTAAAGAAAGAACAACATAAAATTATGTTATTTAATGAGAAATACCCTCACTTTGTGTAGATCTTTAAAAATAGATTCAGTTGTTTGCATAAAGTCCTGCTACTGATGCTAATTTAATACTGATGTATTAAAAGATATAATATTGGTCAAAATTATACCAAAATATATTCTCAACATTCCTCATTTTAATTTTGTTCTTTTTCTCATAAAATTACAACTTTATCCTCGTAATTCAAACTAAACTTCTCAGCCTGATCCATTGCAGTCGACCTGAATTCAAAGTTTAAATAAACTTAGAAAAATACGCTTGTCAAACAAGATGGCCGCCCTCGCCGCGCTGACATCACCAAGGAGATTTTCCAAGAATTAAAATTTCAAAAACCAAACATTGGATTAACTTATAAATATTTAATTGCCTAAGATTCTCAATGAAAGTGGCGAGTCGGTGCAGAACTAATAAACTCACCTGGTAATGCCTGAGCCGCTTCACCTCCTCCTCATTGGCCGTTTCTGCCACTTTGAAGACCAACGATGTTTCCCGAAACCTGAGGTTCTCCGTGGGAACGTAACCGTCCAGGAAGATGTTAATACCTGGAAGAAGAAGACAGAGAATGAGCTTCAAGAACCAGAACCTCCATGTTAGAGCAGATTCCCTTTTAAAGAATTTAAGAATATATTTTCTGTTTAATTTTATTTATTTTTACATTTTCCAGGTTAAAGCAACCTATTAAATTTCTGAAGTTAACAGGTTCAGTTATTAGAAGAGTTTGAAAAGTGGCTAAATTGGCAGCAGAGCTTCTTCCATTCTGACCATAGAGACTAATTAACTAATTAACTCTACAGATTTATTAAAATCTCTGTGGGGTCAAAGTTATGCTTTCAGGTCCAGGACCAACAGGCATATTTGTTTTTATAAAATAAAGCATTTGTTCAATTCATTTGGCCTCAAATTCAAAAGCAAAATCAGAGAAAGATTATGAATAAAATATATTAATGGCTTGCCATACATCATCTTGCATTGCTTTGGTGTGGAATGTTTTAGATAGTCTGAACAAAAATCAAAGTAAAACATGAACAAATCTGCTGATTATTTCAGTTTCTCTGCTTGTGCCTTCATGTCTGAACCCAGATAATCGGACATTAACGGGGCGTTTCGGTCTGACCTTCCCGGACGCTGAAGGGCATGGTGACGACCCCGTAGGCGCTGGGGACGCCGTACAGGCAGCAGATGAAGTCCGACAGGTAGTCCAACACGCTCAGGTCGTGCTCCACCACGATGATGTACCTGAAGCACAGAGTTATTAATCCAAAGCAGAATACAATACATAAATCCCACAAGTCTGAACCCGAAGTGATCCGCGCCATCTTGGTAGGCAAGAGCAGCACAAAGCATAGCAGACCAATGGCTTAAAGATCAACAAAAATATATATATGTGGGCTCTCCTGACCAATGTGTGAGATAAAGACACAAATAAAATGGCTGCTGTCGGGATCGACCCAAATGAGACGCAGACCTGCTATTATATAGCTAACTAGTTAATGAACATGAGTGGCGTGCGCACAACATGGAGGAGGTTCGCCTGAAATCAGAGTTTAAATGGATTAATAAAGGACGTACAAACACTCTGAGTGAATAACAAGGTTCTGGTTACTGGCAGAAAGTTCATGTAATAAAACGTAGGCTACATGACCGTCTTAGCTAGCAGATAAAAGCTACATTAGCTAAGCTAATTTAGCTAGTTCAGCAGTAAGTACTACAGTAAATATCACTGATGTTTATCTTAGCTTTACACAGCGGTGAATAGAGTTCTCAAAAATTGTGATCAAATAACAGTTGTAATGTACTGTTTGTAAGAGCTGCTTTAAGCTTGTGGCTTGCTTGTTGTTGTCATAGCAACTCCCTAGCAACTGCCTACCAAGATGGCAGTCAGTTACAAAGTTCCCGGAAGTGACATCACATGAGAACTACGTGTAAACCTCCAGGCGCCGCTCACCTGTCGGGGGTGATGAGCGAGCGGATAGTGATGGCCGCCTTCAGCCGCTGCTTCACGTCCAGGTAGCTGGACGGCTCGTCGAACATGAAGCTGACAACAGAAAACAGAACCGTCAGGATCCGGGCGCGGCTCTGAGGGCCGGTTACAAACCCGAGTCGGACTCACATGTCGGCCTTCTGGATGCAGACGACGGCGCAGGCGAACCTCTGCAGCTCTCCTCCGGACAGATCCTCCACGTTCCGCTCCCGCAGGTGACTCAGATCTGCCGGGAAAAGAGTTTTACTCGTTTAATCAATAAACTTACCAAAGATTCAGACTCATTTTTACTGGATTGAATGACACATGAATGTCGAAAAAAGGACGAAATCAGGAAATGAATCTGAAGAAGAGATTTAATGTTTTGATGTCATTTTCCTTTGTTCATGTGACGCTGCAGCCACTAATAATCAATAATCAATAAATCAAATCAATAAACTCTAAAGACTGAACTAATTGCCTTGGTTCATAGAAAGTCACAAGATTTAAAACAATCATATAGAATAAAATAATTCATAAAGTACAGGAGGTGTAGTTTGTTAAATTTTATCAAATTTGTAAAATTTTAAAAATGCAACAAATTTATTTAACTTTAAAAAAATTATGTTTAAATTAACAAATTTGTTAAATTAAAAAATACATTTCTTAGCTTTATTATTTAAATTTAAAAAACTATTATTAATTTGAATTTTAAAAAATTTGTTAATTTCTTAAATTATAAAAATGCCTTTTTAAATTAAAATTTGCCTAATTAAAAAATGTACAAGATGTTAAATTTAGAAATTTTTAATTTAGAAATTTGTTCATTTTAAACTTTTTTTTTTTGCTACATTTGAAACAAACTCTGGCTCACATGGTTTATTTTATTTCATTTAATATTTAAGTCATATCTAATATCTTACAATATAACACTTTTATATATTTTTCTAATTTTTATATAGATTGTGGCTATATTATATTTAGTAATATTTAACACTGGATTGTGTGAACAAATACATTTCTCATTGGGGATCAATAAAGTATATTCTATTCTTGACCAAAATAAGAGAAATTTGCATAATCCTTGCATGCATCTTGAAAAAACCCCAAACTAATTAACGATTTATATCCAGAGAGAAAACACGTTAAAATATCAGCCGTTTTCTCAGCTTTAATTTAAGTCGTATTTTATAGAAATTCGATAATAAACAACAACGCTACGACCATTTTTACTCATCCCACTTTGGACCAGTTTGCAGTAGCACGTCGCTAGCTGTAGCGGCTAACAGGCTAGCGGCTAACAGGCTAGCGGCTAACATGCTAGCGGTCCAGTAATGGATGAATGTTCTACCTAGTTGGTCACAGATGATGTCCTGAGTGTCTGTGTCGTCTTTCCTGCTCAGGATGGCCCCTACCGACCCCTGCAGGTGGAAACGAGTCATTACAGCAGGTGGAGAAGCGAACTGAAGCCTGGACTGAAACGGCTACTGGTTTCACCGACCTTGACGGTTTTTGGGATCTGGTCGACGTACTGCGGCTTGACGATGGCCCTCAGGTCGTCCTCCAGGATTTTAGTGAAGTAGTTCTGCAGCTCAGAACCTCTGAAGTAGGTCAGGATCTCCTGCCAGTCTGGAGGGTTCTGAGCCGCAAAAAAATAAAATAAAAAATTACACAAAACTGGAAGAAAATTCAAATATATGGAGGATATAAAGCAGTAAGAGAGCCAACATAACACATCTGTCACATTAGACTTTAGATCAACATTATAAATATTACTAAAGTTAGATTTTTACTTCTAGCTATGAAAACATGAACCTTATCTTTAGCAAACAAAAGCTCCTCCACCCTCATTCTTATCATAACCAAACCGAAACCAAATACCGTATTTTCTTCATGAGAAACTTTTTAATTTATGTGACTCATAGTCTGGAAAATACGGTAGTGAAGGCTGCCCAGTATATCGCCAACAGAGGTAATAAACTTACTTGTTTTAAGATAACATTGCTACATGTCTGTCACACTGGACGAAAAATGTTGTTGCTCAAAATGTTAAAGAGGAGAAGAAGGAAAAGAGTCAGATGTGGAAACCAACATCTGCAGCCTGACATGCAGAACGGCTCCAACACTCACATCAAACTTCCCCAGGTTGGGTTTCTGTTTCCCAGCCAGGATCTTCAGGGCCGTGGACTTCCCGATACCGTTGGTCCCCACCAGCCCCAGAACCTCTCCGGGTCTGGGAATAGGCAGCCTGCAGCAACAAGCAGAAACAAACTCAGATCATCTTCAGACTCATCCTGCAAGAAAACGAATCACTGAGGAAAAAAAGAGGAGAGATTCACCAGACTGTCAGCAAAATGAAGACTTTATAAGGATTTTTAAAGACACCCTGGATTAAAGTTAAGACCAAAAAACCTATAAATATACGGGACGGTTGGCGGATCCTGCTGGGTTATAATCAACCACATCGAAGCTGAGATATTTCTGGGTCTGTTTGTGGCAGAAACTTTGTGTTTCTCTTCAGTCTAACAGCCATAAAGTCAAATCCTTCACCACAGAACGCAGGGAGCAACAGAAGTTAGCAGCAGTGAAGATGAACATCGTCCAGCCAACTACTGAAAAATGATCAGAAAACTAGTCAGCAAGGAAGTGCCAGCAGCTAGTTAGCGGTAGCTTCAACTGCAGGTTTCATCAACCAGCCCTTTGAGGACATTCATGATGTAGCCCAAATAAAAATGAGTTTGAAATCCGACGTCCACGAAGGCAGCCATCTTGGATTATAAAGGCTTTTAAATGAAGCAATAACTGACTGACCCGGAGCTCAAAGGAAGCTTTCGGTCAAGTTGAGGATTAGATAAATCTGCGTACCTGTGCAGTTTGAAGGAGTTGGCACAGTATCTGTGAGTCGTTTCTTTCTCCAGGTTGCTGGGAAGGTTGACGATGGACAACGCTCCGAACGGACATTTCTACGACGACAACAGGAAGTGAGGAAAAGAAACCTGACTAGACACACAACAATCCAATCTGTGTGCTGCTACCTTGATGCAGATGCCGCAGCCTATGCACAGCGACTCTGAGATCCAGACGATCTTACTCTGAGGAGTCACTTCGATGCACAGCTTACCTGCAAACACACGCAGCTCATCAGCTTCCTGCAGCCGCATCATCAACAGCAGCTCCGCTGTCCAAACACTCACCCATGCGGACCACCGGGCAGCTCTTCTTGCACTCCTGACGGCATTTTTTAGGCTTGCACTTGTCGTGGTTGACGATGGCGATCCTGGTGTTCTTATCCGCCATGTTGGAGGGCTGGAATGACGGACGCTAGCGCCTACGGAGCTGGAAGGAGGCAGACAGAGGAGATAAGACGAAGGAAAAGAATCAAACCTTTCATCTTTACTGCAGCAGCAGAGACAGAACTGCTGAGTTCATTCAGCTGATTCCAGGTCTGTGTGAAGCTGAAGTCAGGCTTCCTCTATTTAACTCAGAGACACTTAAAAAAGAAGAGCTAAACTAACAGAACAGGAAACAAAATCAAAGAGTAGGAAAGGAAACTAGTTTAGGAATCAAAACAACTGAATTCAAGCTGGATGTAAAATATTATTGATTCAATAAAACTGGAAAAACTAGAAGAGTCCAACAGTTTATGTCCCACAGAATTAAAGATTAGACTTTAAATATTATAAACCATATTCAAGATTTTCTCAAAGTTGCTGTGGAGGCTGATGACAGGAAGAATCTCCTGTAGCAGTCTGTGGTTCTTACAGCTGAGGCCTCTGACTGAAGACTGTCACTGTGAGTTAATGAGCAGGTTTGTGCATTAATATGATCTAAAAAATGAATGACAGACCTGTATTTACAGTAGGACTAAAACGATTAATCGTGATTAATCGATTATTGAAATAATCAACTGATTTAGTAATCGATTAATCACTAACTGGACTATACAGACTCCAAAGGTTATTTTCTGAAAGAACATAATCAAAACAGTGTTTAAGCCAAAACTATACAATTTATTTATTTTTCATTTAAGATTTAAAAAAAACTTTTGTCTGTAAATATATTATTGCATTTAGGCAATGAATCATTATTTTCTTATTTTAAAAATGAGTTATTTGTTTATTTGCAGCTTTAAATGTAATCTAATATACTTTCGTATTTAAGAAAAGCTTAAATGAAAAATCTACATTATGTGCCAATTTTTAAATTTGATTAATCGTCTTAATAATCGATTGATTGATCGATACAATAACTGTTGGTTTTGGCCCTAATTTACATTTATTTTCTGGTCGGTAATAGATGCTCAGATTTATTGACAGATAAAAACACACTTTAGTTTTACTTGGGAGAATATTAGAATGTAAAATGAGTAAATTAAGGGGAAATTTAAGCATTTCAAAGAGTTTTAACTCCGTAAGGAACAGAAGAAACCAGCATGGTGGACATCAATGTGTTCCAACCATCTTGTCTGATGATAAATCCTTCAAACTTTGACCTGCAGCTTCTGAGTTCAGACCCTGACAGAAAGGAACGTTGTTTTTAGGCTCGATCAGGCTTTTCAGCTGCAGCATCAGAACCTGTCCGGTTCTGATAAACCCAAACACTGAACGGTTTCTTTCTGACGTCTGGTGGTTCCTCTGCAGTCTGCGTCACACCTGCATGTTGGACCGGGCCTGTAACTGTTCAAAACCACCAGACATGATAGACCAACATTTAACTCCGAATCACTGACGACGCATTCAGGTTTTCTGCGTCCAAATGAAACGTGACGGGCGGTGGCGACCAGAACCTGAGGTGGATTTACTCCAGAATCCATTGACAAATACCAAATCAAACATAAGCCGAAATCATCAACTGATCCACGTGCTTGATAAGACACAGAAATATGTGCTCTAATATACATGTTCGGTTGTTAAATTGTGAATATAAAGTTAAATTAATTGGAAACCAAGCGGAGTTCGGGAGATTAGCCTTCCGTTTTTACAGCCTAGTAGGAAATATTTGGTTTCTGCTAACCAATAAGCTCTCATTGAGAATTAAAACGGATAATCTAATGAATAAATTTTAAATCCCCAAAGCAAAGCTAGAAAGAGTGACTAGATACAGTCAGTAGGGGACGCTAACAGTTAGCAGTTAGCTTGAGGCCCGCACCGTGACAGCTGCTCATTCTCCAGCAACAAACAGAGAAAGCCAAACAACATCCTGGGTGACAGGTGGAAAACTCACCCCTGTTCGGCTCCCCTAACCCGCCTTCGGTGAAAATTAAGTATAGCAGCTGATTAAAAACAAATATTTGGGAGTAAAAATTGTTTTTTTCCCCCCAGCAACGTGTTTCACTTGAAGCCGGCTGGAAAGATGGCGGGAGTGACGCACATTTTGGTGCGACTCGGGGCTGTTGTGACGTTTATAAGAAGCGACGAAAAGCAGGAGCAGGAAAATAGCAACAATAATTTCTTTTAGGCTCTTTTTACTAAGTTTTTAAATAAAATTCCTGCTCATGTGTTGACACGGTGTCTTTTGAGGAATATTTTTAACGCTTATTGAGAGTTCCGCTGTGATGGTTTTGTTTTAAACGGAGTTTTAGCGGCTTCAGAGGAGTTTTAGTGTGAAAACTTGAGGTACGAGCCGCTAGCTGCGGCTGTTTTAATATGTTTATTTGCTGTTTCTGTCTAAATAAGTGGTTGGTATTTATATCTGGCATGGCGAATTTTTCGCAATATCTTAATAAACTTGTTCAGTTCCTGAAACTGATCATCTAATGTGCTAATAGTAGTTTATGTGTAAATTAGTTTTAAAAAATTTACAAGAAATTCGCTTTGAGTATTAGAGAAAAACTCAACTAACTATCGTTTCTCTTCCGTCTCCATAGTTGCAGGATGGCCACCCCCAGCAAGACCCCACCCGGAGCCGACCCGAAGCAGCTGGAGCGGACCGGGACGGTCCGGGAGATCGGATCCCAGGCGGTGTGGTCGCTGTCCTCCTGTAAACCAGGTAGGAACCGCTGCACTGGATCTACAGAAACACACATTTAGAGGGTGTCTGTGGAAAACACGCGTCCTGTCCGCAGGGTTCGGAGTGGATCAGCTGAGGGATGACAACCTGGAGACCTACTGGCAGTCAGATGGATCCCAGCCGCACCTGGTCAACATTCAGTTCAGGTATTTCTGGAAAATCCTTCTCAATCACATCGGGTCTCTTCTTACTTCAGATTCATGCTGGCTCTTATATAGACCCAGTTAAATTGTTAAACATCTGTTAGAAATCATGTTGAATGTACATTTATACATACAAATAATCTCAATACATCACTGTCAGTACTTTACTCTGTAATGAAGTTTGTAGGTTTTCTTTTAATCTCTACATAAATTATCAAAACTTTCATCTAGCCAGATGGAAAATGATAAGAAAAGAACAATTAGAGTTAATTATTATAATATGAAATATTGGTAACTGGATCATTACTGAATCATTTATTTCAATCTTTAAAATTTAAAGTGCTTCAAAATACCATTCACATACAATAACTTTGTCACATTGAAATGTCTACATACTATATTGGGATATATTTGCATTAGTTCAACTAAAAGTAGGTCACAATTGTGAACTGATGGGAAAAGATATGTGTTTTTAGCAATAACATAATCTGAAAAGTGTGGCTTGCTGCTGTAAATCAGTAGCACCACCTTTCCGTTTAGCTACAGCTGCAAATCGTTTGGGACTTTTCTCTACCAGATGAGATTTTTGTGAAACGGCTCCAGCTCCGTCACACTGGATGGATTCTTTTTCGGATTTAGCTTTTGGGCTTTGATTGGACCATTCGAACACATAAATAAATGCACACCACACTTTTCAGACATGTATTTGTTAGAAAAAAATTATGGGAAGTTTGGGCAGAAATAGAAAAATATGTAGGTTTGATTTTATTTAATATGAAAAGCTACAAGCAGTTTTTAACTTCAACCACAAATTATAACTTCTACATATTTGGAAATTTTAGAGAAAAGCAAATTTTAAAGCAGAGCTTTGTAGTTTTATTGTTATTGTTTGTTACGTTTCTGATTTCTGTGTCATATATTTGCCTCTGATTGGTCCTCTGGTCGTCTGCAGGAGGAGGACGACGGTGAAGATGTTGTGTATTTACGCCGATTATAAATCAGATGAAAGTTACACGCCCAGTAAAATCTCTGTGAGAGTGGGCAACAATTTCCACAACCTTCAAGAGATCAGGGTAAGTCTGTGTTTCTGCGGCTCAGTCCGTCGCAGCTGCTGGACGTTAAACCCGTCTGATTGTTTCAACTTCGTCTCTGCAGCAGCTGGAGATGGTGGAGCCCAGCGGCTGGATTCACATCTCTCTACTAAATCAGGTAAAAACATCCAGATTCTGTTTTTGGATTCAGCGAAAACAGGAGGCGGTGCAAAACTTCTTTTTTGTTTCTGCCTGTTGGAAATATAAAAACATTTTTCGAAGGGTTGAAGAGATCTGATTTAAATCTTTTTTTATTTTTTCAGTCCAAAACTGTGACAAACTATTAGGGAAACAATAGGACAATAAAAATATAAAATTACGAGAATAAAGTCGTATGAGAGTAAAGTTGAAATAACATGAGAAAAAGCAATATATTCCAACTTTATTCTTGTAATTTTATGACTTTATTCTCGTAATATTACATTATTCTCTAAATATTCTGACTTTATTGTCATGTTATTTGAACTTAATTCTCCTCATTTTATCTTCTTATTTTTTTAAGTATGGCCCTAATACTTCTTTGCACAAAACAAACCCTGTATTTTAAATTTTAATTTCCATGAATTACCTGTTTATTTTATCTCAGTTGATCCTGAAACTATTTTAAATACCTGAAAACTGAATTTTATTTCGTCCTGAATTCAAACAATGTAATTCCGGGTTTCACCGCCTGGTGGCAGTGTTGTTCTGCAGCATAAAACTTTAAAAGACTTTAGTATTTAGATTATTTTTTTTAAAATCATGGTACAATTTAAAAGCGTCCCTGAAGTATTTCTGTATTAATTTTCATTTTGTTTATTCTTGTTTTTTTTTAGTGTCTAACTTTTAATTTCTGTGTTTTTCAGCGAACAAATGAACCAATCAGTACCTTCATGATCCAGATCGCCGTGCTCGCCAACCACCAGAACGGCAGAGACACGCACATGCGGCAGATCAAGGTTTACACGCCCGTGGAGGAAAGCTCCATCGGCAAGTTCCCACGATGCACCACGGTGGACTTCATGATGTACCGCACCATCAGGTGATCCGATCCGGCCGATCCGGGACTCCCAGGATCAGAGGAAAGAAGACGGAGACTGAGCTGCTTGTTTGGAAGACCGACGGATTCAACCGATCGGCTTCCCACTGGTTATGATTGGGTTGGGATATTTCAGGTTGCCAATATTTAAAGTTGCTTTAATGAGGGACTGAAACTGGGTTTGGAGTGAAACTCTGGTGCCAACAATTCCTCTGGGTTTGTTTTTTGACTGTGAAATAAATGTCAAACCAAAAATGTGACTCTTGCTTATGACTGAAATATAAATGACATTAAAATTCATAATCCCAGATCAACAGAGAATCGGTTCACAGGTCCTATTCTCTAATCCAGATTAACTAGAGTGCCAAACTGTATTAAATTAATCTCTTTTAACAACTATTAAAAATAAAAATACACCTTTAAGACAATGTGGAAAATAGTTCTTGAGTGTTCTGCAAATGTATTAAAAATACAGTAGAAACAGCCTATGATCTGCTACATATAGTCCAAATAACCTCTGCAGCCAGGAAACGAAGAACCATAAACTATTTTCAGTAAACCTGACAAATTTTACACTATCGTCTGCAGTTGTTGCCTATAACATTCAAATCTTCTGACACAAAGAACTAAAACAGCAAGTCAAGCTAACATAAATCAGAGCATAATGGCTAAAGTTACAGCTAACAGCTAGCAAAGGTCAAGCCAAGAGCAAATCAGGGTCAAACTAAGGGTGTTTTCACTCGATGGAGACCAAAACATTTCACACACCGCACTGTCAATTACAAGAATAGAGTCATAATATTACGAGAATAAAGTCATAGAATTATGATTTTATTCTTGTATTTTTCAACTTTATTCCATTAATAACATGACTTTATTTTATTTTCTTATCTTGGCCTACTCCATCAATAATATGTACCATGAAAATGTTTTATCAAGACAAGTCAGCTTTATTTCTGTAACAACATGTGAGTTAAAAGACTTTACATCAACTTAACAATCAAATTAAATATTGCATTTTGTTTTTGTTAAATTCATTACACAAGCCTACATTTTTAAAGTGCCTTTTGCCTGAACACCTCGTCCCTTCAAAGCAAATAAACCAAAACAAAAAAAACAAGAAATACTTAGTAAAGTTCTTAATAAAAATGTGTTCAAAGTTCAGTAATGACCTGACGGTAAAAACTGTGGTGACGGAAATTACAATTTTCAGCAAACTAATGTCTATTTCAGTTTCATGAACTCAGCAGAATCTCCTCCTCGGTAGGAATGTAAGTAGTAATAGAACTGGACCCCAGCGTGTAGCGGCTGAGTGAATCTGGTCTGGACTCTGTGGATCAGAGTCATGGTTTCAGAGACGCTGTAGAAAGACAGAATACCTGCTCTGTGATCCAGGTACACTCCTATTCTGGAGGAAACTGGACCTGGTACCTGAGTTTCAACACCACCGTGCCAGAAAGTATAACCCGTTTTTTGACATGATATTGACCAGGAGTTCTCATTGAACCCAAATGCACATTTGTTGGATTTCCCTGCTCTGCTGATGTTCCTGTATGAAACTGCAACATCAACTCCTCTTCCTCTCCTCTTCACCTCCCAGTAGCAACGTCCAGTCAGACTCTCTCTATTCAGGACCTGGAACCAGTCAGTGAATCTTTCAAGATGATCAGGATAAGACAGCCGATGATTCATTAACGTCACTTTTCTGTTCCCATCAGACAATAACATGTATTTGTTTGCTGAGTTTGTATTTAGTCTGATTCTACATGAATACTTTAAGAATCCAGCTCTGTTCTTTGGTTCTGGTTGTGGCAGGAAGAGACCCACTTCAGTGACTCTTTGTTCATCCAGTAAGCAGAGATAACAGATAAACTTCTGATCAGTTCGACAGAAGATCTTCATCACCTCATCATGACGAGAGCAGATGTTCTCCTGGAGCTTCTTGCTGGGGTTTGTTAGAATGTGTTTCTGTAACGGTGGAGCATCATAATGAGGCTGGAGGTGATTCTTACAGTAGGAAGCTGGACAGGTTAAACAGGATTTGACAGCTTTTATCCTCCTCCCAGTACAGACATCACAGGCCACATCTTCAGGTCCAGCATAGCAGTGGTCAGCTTGGTGTCCAGTCTTCTTCAGATCCTCCACCAACTCTGCTAACATGATGCTTTTCTCCAGGACAGGCCTTGGTCTGAATGTTTTCCTGCACTGAGGGCAGCTGTAGATTCTGCTCTGA
This sequence comes from Alfaro cultratus, assembly GCA_903066825.1. Lineage (NCBI taxonomy): Eukaryota > Metazoa > Chordata > Actinopteri > Cyprinodontiformes > Poeciliidae > Alfaro > Alfaro cultratus. The sequence continues at coordinate 25,478 of CAEFZX010009172.1, forward strand.
TCTTCTCCATCCCAGAAGTATTGAATACAGTCCATGCAGTAACTGTGTCCACAGGGAATAGTAACCGGATGCCTCAGTAGATCCAAGCAGATGGAGCAGGAGTACTTCCTCAGGTCCAGGTGAAATCCCTTGTAAGCCATTGTACCGTTCAGTCAGAACAGTCCTGTAAGTTTCATTTCCTCACAACAGAAACTGCTTCGCTCAGGTAAATGATAGTTCACGCCCAGAATCCAACCTGTGACGCTGTTAGGCAGGAAATATGTCGTCACGGTGGAGGGAGGAGCCAGGAATGATTCACATTTAGTTTTTATTGTTAATTTACCAACTTTAAGAAGGTTTTTAGAAAGTACAAGTTTTGAACATGCACCTACACATGAAAGCAATAAATCAACTGCATTTGCATGTTTTATCGTTTTCTCTGTCATGATGAAAGTTTTCTGTCTGCTGATTTGATCTCAACTAATTTAATTTTTTGAAGAATAATTTTGTTTTTAGAGACTTCATAATTCGCTTTATTTGTTTGTGATGTTTTGTTTATTTATTTTTGATATTTAAAATGTTTTCCAGCTCCAGTGTTAAATATTCATTAGTGTGTTCTTGCATTATTATTATGCCATTACCATTATATTACTTAAAAATGGTCTCAAAACAACATTATAGTTTATTGCAATAACGTCTGGGACAATTTATCATCCAGCAAACTTTGTTATGATGACAGGTTAACTTACACAGAGTTTTGCTTTCAAAATTCACAACTCTGGATATTTTTTAGCTAAGTAAATCACCAATATGCACCACTTTTGAATGTCAATGTTTCCCAATAAAACATGCTATAAAAACAGAGAAAAGCAACTCAAACCAGATTTATTTATTCCCATTTTTCACTCAAGGAGTCAGTTTTTCTTGTAATTTTTGGTCTTCAATTGTTTCTGAGAGTCTTTCAGTTTTTCTTTTAGGACTTTATTTACTTTCAGTTTCAACAAAAATCCATCCACTTGACTAGAACAGATCAGAAGAAGAAAACATGACCATATTTTGAAGGAATAATAAAATAATCAAATGTTCCTGAATGCTTCTTTTGAATTTGTGATGATGAAGTAGCAACATATCTGATTACCTCAGTTTGGCCACTAGAGGGAGCCGCTGCAGAAGCCAAGCAGCAGTTTCAGCAGGTTTGGTCTTCCGGTTCTGGTTCCTGTGGTAACTGGGTCTGTCACAACCAGTAAGCGCTGCTCCTTATTGAATGGCACTGATGTGTGAGTCAAATCAAATCAGGAAATCCAGCTGGGAGGAAACACAGATAAACACAAAACCTGACATGACTGAATAGAAACTACAAAGAGCTCATTAGCATGTAGCATCTACAACACAGAGCTGTGTGAAAATAAAGACTAAAAAAGAGCGGATGAGGTGTGTTTTTTATGTTTTCAAAACTGCAATGTAAAACACGTTTTTGTATCACACAAGTCACATGATCCACAACCGGAAGTTGGCACTGGCGCAAACCACGAAGAAGAAGATGACAGGAAGTAGTTAGAGGAATAGTTTACATATGTATTTATGGTGTGAAAAAACTTAGTCACTGTGATTTTAATTGTATTTCTTATTTAATGAAAACACAGCAATTGGGAAATTATGTTTTTTATTGTTTTTTTTACATTAGCCAAATATTGACCAAGATTTGTTTACATTTGTAATTTAAACGCATTAAGAACCGGTGGTTAGTCCTTAAAAAACAACAGAACTGACCAACTCTAAGCACAAAGAAAACCAAAATGGGTTTAATTATTTTCTTTTTCCTGCTTTATATCCAGATTCCCAGCAGATCGGGTTGGATGGGCGATGCATTATATCACTGAGGCTCCTCACATAATCAGTTTGTGTGTTTATGCTGTTAATGTAATTGCCGTAAAGCGCACACCAACATCAGGCCCAGTTTCATCTCACTAAAAGCTCGGCTCTGCCTGTTTTACGACCACAATACACCAGCATGATGGTATCCAGCAAAAAGCTCTGGAGAGATTCACACAGCTGGATGTGCGTCCTTACACAGAGCAGGTGTTTGTGTTATTTGATCATATATCACATATATATAGACCAGCCTACGTAGTGTTTTCTTTGTGACTGATGGGGGTGTGTGGAGATGGAGGAGATGAAACGGGCCGACAGAAACGCAGCGCAGTGCTACGAGCTCAACATACATAATCAATCAGGCCCCTGTGTGAACTGGAAAGATAAAATATGGGTTACACACAGCGTACTGGGTTAGGCTGGTGTGTGTAGGATGAAAAGAAAAGAAAAGAAAAGCTCTGAGCCTCAGCAGCACACAGTAAAACACATAAAGCAATGATTTCTGATGCTTTAGATATTTGTGTTTTATCTTTCCTTTATTTCTGATAGTGTTTCTGTTTTAAACTAGATATGTTTCATACACAATGTAAAATAATGACTTAAGAATCCAAATATAAGCTTGTATTTAAAAAAACAACAGGAATGATTACAGATTGAGGTTTTAATACAAGTTTTTTTTTTAAAGTGTAAAATGTAAAGGCTCTGACGGCTTTTAAAAGTAAAACAAAAAAAGCAAACACTTGGAATTGAATTTTATTTAGATTAAGGCTAAGTGCTAATAAGAGCCAAGCTAACAGCTGGTTAGTAAAGTTAGCATGCAGTCTAAGTAAAATGTGACTCAGAGTTATTGCTAGTAATGCTAACAGCTAGGCAGTTTAAAGCTACTAGCATGTAAGAGTCATGTTAACGGCTCGTCAGTTCCTGGTCATTTTAGGCTCTAACTGTGGGGAACTAATGAGTCAAGCTAACTGCTTGTCAAGCTAACTGCTACTCAAAGTAAGACTAGCATCTAGTTTGAGCTTGTGAGGCTCAAGCTAGCGGCTTGTCAGACTCATGCTGACAGTCAAGCTAACAGCTGTTTAGCATAAGTTAGCAGGTAGTCCGGGTCAAGTTTCAGTCAGAATCAGTCTAATGACTTGTATGGTCCAAGGTAACAACTTGTTAATCAGTATCGCCTGTGATTAGCTTAGAATCTGAGTCAGAATAATAACTAGCTAAGGTCAAGCTAACAGAGGCTCTGAATGCTAACTCAGATTCAGGCTAACCACTGGAGTACAAGAGGAATGATTATGTTGATAGTTATTTGGATGTTTTGCACTGAGGCTTGTTTTCATCAGGAGGAAATGTACTGGGTCACTCTGAACTGGAAAGTCAGGAACAAATTCAAACTTGGAGAGACGAGGAAAAAACTCTTGAAATACTCACATTGTCAGGTTTGAAGCGTAGATGAGGACAATCCAGGAAAGGAAATAAACATAAATACGTGGACAGGGTGGAGTATAAATATGTCCGTCTCTCAGTGAGAGTCGGAGGTTCTATGAAAACTGTGTTAATATGAAAACTGTGTAAATTGTAGGTTTGCCAAATAAAGCAGATAGAAACAGTCTGGTATGCTATTTTGTTTTTGTTATTGGCCATGTTTTCACTCCCCAGATAATTGGTGCCCAACGTGGCGCTTGGCCTTAACCCCATAGAAAGAGCTGTAGGTTCTTCTCCATACGCCAAGAACTAATGGAAGAAAGATTAGATTCCTGGTAATTATTGATTGTTAATCAGGCTCCAGAGAGCAACTACTGCAGAAACATTTTAACACACTTCCTTTTGTAATGAGTTAATTTCCAACGACCTGTGATAATCATGATGTTTGTTTTAGTATCTTGTAGAAAAATAGATGGACAAAAGCAAATACAGGTTGCAAAGACAGGACAACTTTATTAATGTATTTTAGTTACAAAGTAAAATTACATAAATTTTAGGTACAAGAATCATCAAAATTTACATTTGGTTGAGTAAAATATGTAAAGCTAAACATTTGATGTGTATAAGCTGCTGCAGTATCTGCAGCCAAGCATCTCCATCCATAAATAGACTAAAACGAATCAAAACAAGACATAAGTGAACTTTTAAAGGTGGCTCCCAAGAAATATGATTAACAGTTAAACATTTATTAACGATGATATAGTAAAAGACAAGAAATATATATGAAAATTAACGAATTAAATCATCTACTCCTATTACAGTTTGATGAACTCAGCTGTGTCTCCTCCTGAATAGTACAAATAGTAGTAGAAGAACCCAAACCCAGCATGTAGCGGCTGAGTGAATCTGGTCTGGACTCTGTGGATCAGAGTCATGGTTCCAGAGACTCTGTAGAAACACAGAATACCTGCTCTGTGATCCAGATACACTCCTATTCTGGAGGAAACTGGACCTGATATTCTGGTTTCGACTTTGTTATTCCTGAATGTGTAACTGCTGCTGTCACAACGTAAAGCCCAGGAGTTTTCATTGAAGCCAAAAGCACATTTGTGCCACTTACCTACTCTGGTAATATTTTGGTATGAAACTGCCACTTCAATACCTCTGCCTCCCCACTGCACCTCCCAGTAACATCGCCCAGTTAGACTCTGTCTACTTAATACCTGATAACAATTACTGAATCGGTATGGATGGTCAATATTTGACTGTTTTTGTTTAGTCAAAGTTGCTCTTCCATCATCGTCAGACAGCATCAGGTAACTGTGTGCTGTGTTTGGGTCCAGATTGATGTTTCGGACATATTGCAGGAAGTCAGTTCTGGTCTTTGGTTCTGGTCTAAACAGTAAAACATCAACCTCACTGACTGCCACTGAGATATTTCTCCATGAGTCTCTCAGGACATCCTGCATTACGTCTCTGAGCTCTGACACAGCTG